>JAPDSC010002048.1:14323-98508 GCA_026290005.1 Latrodectus geometricus
TATGTATTCTGTAAAAATTTTGTTGTATTTATAATTAGTATGTATAATTATATGACAGACACTATGTACTCACAATTATACACTTTATTGTGTGCATATAAATAAATAAAATGTAGAAATAGAGATAAAGATTATAAAAATGTCTAGTGCAAATTATAATTAATGTGTAATAAAAATAGCTATTTATGTATAGAGCAATATATTTTCTCAACAAGAGAATTTAATCAAAGATTTATTTTTAGTTTCTTAATTTTAAATTATCACTTATAATTCGTGGAAATTGTATTTTCAGATTTTGTATCCATTACGATATCTGTTATCGTTTACAAGTGTTTCAGCTTGGCTTCAGATTTGGATGACTTTATCTCTTGGTAAGAAAGCAATTATTAGATATGGCTTAATGCATTTGAAAGTTAGTGAAATTAATTCTCTGGCTTATTTTGTAGGAAAAGGCTAATGGATGATTATCCCACTGTAAGCATCGATGTGGAAGCGGTGAATTCTGCTCAATCCTCTGCTCAAGCTATTCATACGATTTTCCTTATTTCAGATGTATGTTCATTTTTACTCTTTTATATGAAAATTATAGCTTGATAACGAATTTTTACGCAGGATTATTCTTAGTATGATATTTTTAATGAGAGATACTAGACTGAGGAACGTACTTATATCAATAAGTATTTGATTAAATAAGGCAACACTCGCAAATAACCAATGTTGACTTTATTAATGTAGAATACTGTTTGTTCTTCATCCAAATAAATTTCTACTTCCGTGCATCGACAAATACTAATTTTTGGTACTAGCTTATATAATGGTACTAGCTTATATAAACCATATATGTGCTTATATAATTCAAATATGGTACTATTTTCTTTTTTTCCAACATTGTTTAACTTCAGACTTTACTCTAAAGACTTATTATGTAATTCTGTTTTATATTTATTGTGCTTCAGGCCAATCTGGAAGCCGAATGGTTAGCATTCTATCCTTCGATTTAACAGCTCGTGGGTTCGAATTCCGCCTTCAGTTTGAATATTTATAATGATTCGGAATCTACTCTTAATGTTAGTTTCCAATCTATTTAGCTCTCGTGTGTAAAAAACACCCGTTGAGTGACTAAGCGAAAATCTTACTGCAGATATTTATATTAATAAATCTTTGTAATTTTTAATAATACATTATCAAGCAGCCCTTTTACATGAGCATACTTATAAAAAATAAATAAACTAAAAACATACGTAATTTTTCTGTTATATTATAACATATAAAAGTTAAAATCCTTTTGTTCGATTCGCTGATGATGGTTGATTTCAATCATGATCATCGTTTATAAAATGTTCTTCAAATTTGTCTCGCATTTTTTTCATTGAAAAAGGAAATAGGAATTCACTTCTCCATGATGAATATTTCCCATATTTCTGATTGCTTTCACGAGCAAACAAGTAAATAGTTTGAATAGAAGTATTTGTAGAGGTATTTCATTTTTCACAAAAGCTATTATGAACGATTCTTACAACAAATTTCATCCTGAAAAGAGAAAAGTTAATAAATTTGAAACATATTTCCTTTTTTCAGATCGAAACTTACTACAGAAGAATTTGTCAACATCAGATTTGGTGAAAGATTTTACTCCTTATATCGAGATGTCATTAAAATTTTATTTCAGCTTTCCAGTAGATAATGAAGAGTAATATTTTTCTACCACTACTATTACACAATTTATATTTTATTTAAAAAGTTAGCGAATGCATATAAACTGATCAGACACTTTCCTATTTTACATTCAAATTGAACCACATAATTTATTCTGTTTTTAAAATATGCTAGTAATTTGAATTCCCATTTTTTTTTATGTAAGAATGATAAAATTTTGAAGTTTGTAAGTAGAGTTGTGTGTAAAAACTAAAAAAATCAAATTGTGGGATAAATAAATGTTAATTTATTTATTATTTATTAGTTAATTTATATATTATAATAATATTACCTGCTTTAACGTAAATAATAAATAAATGTCAATTTATTACTTATGTTAAGGCAGGTAACATTATTTTAAAAGAGCACAGAAAAATCCAATGCTTATCTTTATCAATTAGTGTATTAACATTTAGTAAAAAAAAGGTATTGTAATACACAACAGCATGTAAATATTTACAAGGAAAACACCCCAAACTCAAGTTATATAGTGATATTATAAAATTTTTCATTATTTCTCTAGACGTTTTACTCATTTCTCTGCTACGAGTAATTTGTAACTGATGTGAAATACTAATCATCTTTATCTTGATAATTTTTGAAAATATCTTGGGTTAACACGAGTACCTGGTGTAATCTGTTTATTCTACAACAAATTTACATAATCGCGCTGTTATCTGCTACAATGTATGAGACAAATGAATTACTTTTATATTTATGCATATAGTAGATAATTAATTTTACAAACGAAGAGTCTATTGGGTTCCTATGACATGTTTAACTTTCTGAAACACTTTTCCTAAACGTAAGGTGATATCCAGAGCTCTCAAGGAAATAGTTTTGAAACCTCCCAACTCAATAGACAAGCACGAAAAAAACAAGTGCCGAACTTCTGATTTTTCTTGTTGAGGAACATGAAATCAACCCTGAAAAATTTTCCCACAAAGACCAAAGTGTTTCCAATAAGTTTACTGAGTAAATTGCTATTTTCTCGCAAAACAATTTCCGCTGTGATGAAAATAAGGTCCTTCTAAAGAAAAAAAAATGTTATTTAATAAGGCAATAAAAAGTTCAGTTTTTTAGGACTTATTCTTTTCTATACATCACTGAGAATTCAGCTTATGCTTCACTTGCACGATAACTCATTTGTTTCATCGCAGCTTCAAAATCAATCGTCAAATATAAATTCATCTGTTAACAGCTCATGAAAAGAAAAACGAAGTGAAATTTTGGGCCAGCATTAAGTCAACTTATATTGAAAGCTTTGGAAATATTACCTTCATTTTGTTTTCTTCAATGCCTAAATGAGTTGATATGTCTTATAAATAATACAGTAACACATCTTTTTATTTATTGCTAACTGTTGCCACCTAAAAAATTTTTTGTCTGTATAATTAAAAATTTTGATATGCATGCTTCTGTTTCTCCAATCATTCTAATAAAGTTCTCTCTCTTCCTAAATTAGTTAAAATTTTCTTTTCACCAGAATCCATTTTGTGATCAACATTAGATTTGATGAAACATTTCATAAAGGAATGCTTATCAGAATTCCAACAGAAACATAAAAAATGAATTTTTGTGAAATATTAATGAAAACTTGTTTTATTTCCAAAACATTCATTTTTGTCGCCATAAATATATCGAAACTTATCAATATCCTCTGCTTTCAATGAGACTGCGATGGCCTTGTTTATTAGGGCATAATTCTCATTATCGGAATTTTTAGTAAGTTCGAATTCTAACTCAGCCAATGAATGACCCATCGTGTCTACTAAAGGTGCTAGGGCACGTTCACTAGCTCGTAGTCATATTGTCTTCCAGGTGAAGTGATACCTCTTGGATATTAAATCAAAATTATTAAGAAGTCTTCTGATTCTAAATTACGAAGACTTATTCCTGGATGCTTTCATCTAACTAATAGAGCCCAACTCTGAGCTAGGTACAGTGAAAAAGGCTGGTGCAAAAACAACCACTTTCATAACTTCCAAAATTTTATTTTTTTAAACAAAATATTACTAAATATAATATTTAAAACAAATAACCGAGTCCTATCAAAATCAGTGCAAATTGATGAATAAAAGACAATAATTAAAAGAACAGAAGAAAACAGTTGCTCTTTAAATGTCTCAAGATCATTGATATTGCATGAAAATGTAATTTATATTTCCTATTTCGGTTTCAAAATTGGATCGCTAATTTCTGGAGAACTTATTTAGAATGCTATATGTTGACTTGTGTTATAGTGCATTGTCTCTTTTCTTAACCTCGATACCTTCTTATGTTTTAGTTCAAAATTGAAAAAATTTTATAATGTTTTAAAAATATTCTCACCATTTGTTTTTCAAACAGTTTAAAAATAAGAAAAGAAACCAGTAATTTAAAATCTTCTGAAGTATTTTTGCATATACCGTCAATAAGTATGAAATATTATTATTCGAGGTATTTATGAAGCAAAGACAACTTATTCTACGAAAATGAAAACTATGGTTTTATATAGACAGATAAAAATTAGAACTTTGCATTTTGTTATATATAATTCATTTTGTCACTCGCTATATACTAAAATAGCTATTCCTAAGTCACAAAAAGAGTTTAAATAGAAGATTCAAATGACTGATACTTGTCGTTAAAATCTTAAACTAGTACACAACAATGATGTACAATTAAAACATTTTATAACAGAATATCATATTTTAATTTTGTTTACATTTATTGGTCAACATTACAATGGAAAATAATTTATGTGCTGATACGGATTGTACTGTTTTTAAGATTTCTTCTGTCTCTTATTTCTAAATGAAAGTTTAAAATACAAGAATTCTTTTAATTCTTAATATTCCAATTAAAAAATTTTAAATTTTGTTACGTTTTTTAAAAGCTTTTTAAAAATAAAATGTTACATCGTTTGTAAAATTTGCTCAAAAATTTCTGTAAATAGAAAACTACAAAGGACAAATATAATAGAATTTTTCTCATCCCAATTTATAACACAATTTATTTTCTGCTGCAAGTTTATTAACATCTCCCAAAAGAGATTTAACTGAAAGTATAAAATAAAATTTTGGTCAAAGTTTCAAATACTAATAGAATTTTCTCATGTATATCTGTAAAAAATCATTCTGGAAGGCTATTAATTACTTGGTGAGTGTTAAAATGCCTCACAACAACCTTTGGAATTTAGGCTATTCACAACGCGGTGAGAAAGCAATGCATTCTGTCTTTATTTACGCATTTTGTCTGTATATAAATATTAATGATTTGTCATTCTAGCACAGTTTTAATATTTTGTATAATTTAAAAAAATGGTCATGCATTATTTTTAAATATCTGAAGAATTAAAAACCAATTTAATTTATGAATATTTGATTTCCAGATAAAAACTAATTTCACCTGAAAATCAAATATTCATTGTGAATAGCTAATGGGATTTATTTATGCTTTTCCAATGATGTGTGACTTATTATTTATATCTCCATAACTAAATTACTTATTTTGCTTGTTTTCATGCTAGACGGATGATAAAACGATGGTGAAGTGTTGCAGAGTAACTTTAAACAAGAGGTAAGAATGTTATGGGTTGACAGCTTTTCAGCGCAAGTTTCTATATAAAACTTTCACTAGTGCAATTCCTTTGTTTTTGATTTCGTTCTTCCAGAAACACTTCTGTGCATCCTTGTCTCTTCCTGGGCAAAGTCGCGAATGCCTCTGTGTGCCAATGCGAAGCACCCGGAATGTTCTTTCTCTACGATGCCCACCCCTCCATAATGGTGAGTGTTTGTGAATGGTCCGCATCTTTTGCGGATCATTTACTTAAAATTCCGGCCGTTTTCAAGCAAAACTAACTGAAAACACCTCAGTCACTTAATTTTTTTTATTTAAAATATGGCTCGACATTTTGTAAACTGGAAAGTTCTATTGACTTAGTGAAAAAATTAAACGGTAATTGCAGAATTCATTTATAAATTACAAGCAAAACTTTTTAAAAGTTTCTTAAAAAGCAAAATTTTTAAAAAAAAACCTTTTTCAAAACTTTTAAAAAGTTTTGCTTAGCATGAAAAATTTCTATTGGTAAGAAAAGAAAGACGCATAAACTATTATATTTTAATTGAATAAAACTAAAGAAAAATAATTACATTATAATAAAAAGGGGCTTATATAAAATTTCGCTGAATAATTGTTGCATATTTTATTAACATTTTAATGTTTCTTACTAAAGAAATTATAATTGCATTCTAAAAATAGTGTTGAAACTGTCTTTAAGTACGATATGATTATTAAGATTATTAAATTATGAAAAGAGACCATTATAATGATTATTATTTATTCAACAGTTATAACTATATTATTTAAGCATTTGTCGGCATTCAATGCATAAAATGACACCAAATTTTATGAAACATCAGTCGGTTCGTCATATTATACCTGAGGTCAATTCATCACTAAATGGCATTCCTATACTTGATGCTTGTCATGTGATAAATACCAAACGTAAATTACTTATACACTTATTTGTGGATAATCATATTTGATATTTATAAATGTGTCCAATTTTATATTAGGCAGCGGCTTGATTACAATACTTCTTAATTTTTACAATGTCACATTTAATAATAAATTAATCATTGAATATTGTAGACTTTTTTAAATATTCCTATATTCAAAGAAGCTGAATACTTTTCGTAAATAAAAAATAGTATTTATACCGAAAAACGAAAGAACCTTTATTGAACAAGAGAAATTTGTCCTCAGAATTATATAAAAAGATAGAAAATCATGAAATAATTGAAATTGCGTGACTGACAGTTGCGAAATTTTTAACTAAAATAACTACAGATATCAAGTTCAATCTCACTATTACTTTATTTGAATAACATTTTAAAAAATTAGTTTCACTGAAACGCTTATCATATGACAACATTAGAGACAAATGAACAAAATGGTGAATAACTATTTGCGCAGAATTCTTTGTAATTATTAAATTTGAATTCAATAAAGTTTAAGAGGCTAACGCATTAAACAGTCAAAGTTAAAATCCACCTTGCATTCTAAACATGTGATTATGACGTCAGATAAATTGAGTCAGTTGTAGGCTTTCTACACATCTACGATTACACTCATCTCTGGTAACATATGCGCATATAATCTTAAGAAACTTGATCAGCTTCTGCTCTAAAATATGTATTTTGCTTCCCAATCTAAATATAAATATAAGAGAGAGAGAGAGTTTCTCATTTTAATTTACTTGCATTTGTAACAAATTACAGATTTAATATATGCGTTTACATATACTTATAAATTAACATTATATATATATATATAACGTTAATTTATATGTATGTGTAATTTGGTGATTAGATTGGTATTTAAGATAAAGGAAATAAATTTGGGTGGTTAAAGACAAAAAGTGAGAACTTTATCGAAAAAGATGAGTTTAAGACTTCTCTCAAATTCCATTCTTTCAAGTTAAAAAATTTTATTTCAGCAAAATTTTCCCTTCGAATAATATTTTAATAAGTGTAGAATTATTAAGAAAGAATTCAAATAATGTATAAATGAAAAATAATGAGAATTTTTCTAACAAAATCAAGAAATAAAAAAAAAAAGAAAAAAGAAATGCTCACTAGAGACGGTTAAACTGGATCCATTTAATTAGTAATATTATATATAAAAAATATAAAATATAAAAGAATTTCTTTATTCCATTTATTTAATTATTAAAACCCATTTTCTAATTCATTTTCAGATGCCACCACATAAAAATGGCGGCATCTGATACGAAAGAAAAAATAATTTATTTTACATCGAAAACTAACATTTTTCACCTATTTACATTATTTGATACATAAAGCATTTTATATAAATTTTCAAAATGCCTTATATTGACACAAAATTTCAAACAAATGTATTTCTTTTTACAAAGTATTTATTTTATTTTTTCTATACATTTTATAATGCATTAATTGATTTTTGTAAATTCTGCATAGTTAATTTATACATCGTTCATACACATTCATACATATTTGTTCGAAAAACTTTAAAATTTAATATAATAGAATGCTTTATTGAAACATTTATATTCAAAAATTATTTAATACCATAGTTTAGATTTTTAATCTAAAACGAAAATAAGGAAATTAATAAAATACGACATTTTCCTTTTTCCAGGAACTCAAAAGTAAGAATTACGAAAGTACGTCCGTATTATTAATGCTGGTGGCATCTTCAGCATTTCTTTTGATTCTTTTTCACGTGTTCATCAGAAAGTTCTGGAGGATTATGTAAGTAGCTTGGAAAACATTTTTTTACATGGCAAATATTTTTCTGCATTTTATACATTTACTTTCAATCATTTGAATGGATTTAGGTTACAAGAAATAAACTGAAACACGGTGTCTGACATTATATATTTATGTAATAAAGTTATTTTAGAGGTAAATATATAAAGTGAGAATAGGTAAAAGTCAAGAGAAGAAAGAATACGACAGTAAAATATATGTATGCCTAGTTTTAATTATATTCTTATAAATTGCTAATCTGTTTTTTGGTCTTGCGTACCTTAGTACTGTAGGAGTGAAAGCTAAATTGCTGCGTATTTCGTATAAAATTATATTAATGTTAAAAATTATTTACATGAATACATATATTGCATAAACAGTAAGTCAATATATGGATTTTATAAACTTAAATATCACTCTTTGGTTTTCATATGGGTGGTTATTCATTAGTGCATTTCTGTTACTGACTTCCATGTGAAATGAGTAGACTGTGATATCACTATGATAGTCAATAAAATTAATAATTAGTGTAAAACAAAATTGTTTAGCCATAAGATTTATATTTTAATTTATTTCTTATAGCTATTTTTGTTTAAAGTTAAAAATTAAGCTACTATGATAATCTAAAAGATTTGAGCTGAGGAAAAGACTGAAAGATTCAAATTTCGAATGATAATTATTTTACAAGATTTCTGAAAATAAATTTTTCTTTGAAAGGAGTACCCGTAAATTCTAAGAAAAGCCATTAATATTTTTGGTTTGACTTCATCATCCAATTTCAAATCCAGTTTACTTAATCACTTATTATTCATGTCGATGTAATTAAATGAATTTTTGGTTTTCTTAGAAGGAAGCTTTCACTGTTCCAGCCATGACACAACAAGAGACCTCACACAATATAAAATGTAGCTGTATTTCTTCATGAAACTCGAGGGAAAAGTAAGTTCTAGGAACTGAGCATTCTCTTATATAAATCAATAAAATTGAATACTTATGCATGATTTTTGCTGTTACATAAGATACTGGAATTTAAATCTCTATCTTTTAAAAATGAAATATCATTTTTTTTTCAATAGAATGTTACAAAATGTGTTTAAAAATGAAAAAAACATGACAATATTATATCGCTTGTTGAGTGCAGAAAGTTTCATATTAGACATTAGATCTAGCAATACTTAATGTGAAAAGCAAAAATATTTTTGGAGAATGTATCAAAAATAATATTTCATTAATTATTGGTATAAATAATTTCCCTCAAATATCCTAAAGTTGTAAATGTTCATTCTCTTTTCACAAATTTCAGTTTCTTTTGCAAATAAATATTCAGTGCATGCTCATGAGAAATAAATTGAACTCTTACAATAATTTAAATTTCAATGAAAAAGTAATTTTTACATTATACTTTTTTCTGCATCTTCTTTACTTTAACATTTTAATCCTTTACTAAATATATTGTTAAAAATCATAATTTATTTTCTATTTGCAAGTAAAACATTGCTAATTAAGACGGAAAATTTTGTAATCACTGGATTCCAAAAGTTAAAGAAAAAACCAAAGGAGAGAAAAATTATTCCTTGCATAGTTATTGAATTTATTTATTCTTAACTTAAAAAAGAAAAAATATATAGCATATTTATATAATAATATTTATTACTAATATTTGATATCAACTAATTTAATTCTATTAAAAGTTGAAGCGTTAATTCCTAATCTTTTACATTTTTTTATTACAATAATACAGGCAACTGTTTAATTCTCTACAGAACTCTTGTTAAAAGTTTTTAAATGGTTGAAATTAATTATGAATTTGCTGCAATTGTTATTTCTAATTCAATTACCGTATTTTTCACAAGCTCTTCATTATTAAAATTTGCAGAAAAGCACTATGATATATACATTCATTCTCTAGCAATTAATAACTTTAAAAAGGTTCTTGTTTTCTAACTCTCTTTTTTTAACCATATGTATACAAATTTAAAAAATGAACACTTTTGTTAATAAAACATTCGAATTGCTTAAACTTATTGAAAACTGTTAACAATAATTATTATTAAATAAAGTCAAATAAATTGTAGTTTTCAGATTGATTACGCTCCAAAGTAATATGTCAAAATTGTTTGTATTTTATTTAATTAATTTCTTTAAATAAAAAGAAAAAGACGAAATCAAGGTAAAATACCCCAAAATATTGTTATTAATAAAATAAAAACTTTGTTATTACAATGCATTTATTCATATATATATGTATATATATATGAATATCTATATATATGTATAAGTATAACATGCATATATTAACATACATCAGAATGTTTTTTATGTTCAAGGTATGATTGAAGTACTAAATTAGTTTATTTTATATATTTACAAAAAATTCTAGTTGGACACTGATTATCAAATATTAATTTCAAAATATTCTTTGTTCACATCATGATATTCTCTTTTAATTTCATGTTCAAACAATTATCAACTTAAATGATTGCCATGCTTAATCAAAATATTGAAAATTGAATATATTTGCAACAATCATGTTCTTTCTACAGAATATAAATAGTGATAAATTTGAAATGCAGTTTGAAAGTGTTAAATATTTCTGCTCATCATAATTGGCAATCAAGATAAATTACTGATTCAAAACAAATTTTAATAGTTTTAAATAACTCATGGCATAATGAGGTTTCTTAATGGTATTTAGTTAGATGAATTCCCTGAATGTCAAGTCTTGTAGGGATAATTGGGTTTGTTTAAAACCCTCCTACTTCTAATTAGCAGATTGTTTCTTCCTATGAAATAGATGATTCTTTCATTTTAAAAATTGCCTAGTTCTAAAAGAACCATTAATCTTATTTTAAATTATTCTCTGATGCATAGAATTATTGGTATAAATATTTTGACCCCTTCCTCCCTTTTCGGTTATTTCTAATAAATACACATTATTCTCCTGTAACAGTATTAATTGAAATATTACAGCAATAAATGTATGTCACGGAAGAATCCATGCCTCATTTCTAGGTCAATCAACCTTCATGCGAAACGTAAGCATTATACAAGTGTGTAACAGTTAAATCTTACCTGTGAAGAAGTTACAAGAGAATCTCAGAAAATTCCTCATAAATATAAATTAACAATGTTTAAAAAAAATCATTTATTTATGTATTTTATCCAATTATGGATATTATTGATCCTGTGTCCTTTCTCTTTAAGAGCTGATAATAAATTCTTAATGTGAGTTTAATATTTGCTTTTGGTTACAAAAGCTCAAATAAATGGTAGGAAAAAGGAATCTCCTTTGATTTTGAATCTCACGTGACCACATTGTACTGAGAGATTCTGCTTTTAATAAATATTTGATTAGTCAAATGTAAATACGAAGTTGTCAGTTTAAAGTTCTGATCTTCGATGCTTTTTAAAAGTTCTAGACATTTTCTTTTTGTAAGAGTTAACCCTAACCAATCGGTATTCCTTTACTATGAATGTATTTTATGAAATGTATTTTATGTATTTTATTTTATGTATTTTATGTATTATTATATTTTATGTATGTATTTTATGAAATTATTATGAATGTAATTACTATGAATGTATTTTACAGAAGTTGTTTTCTGTTGCATATGTTGTAGCAAGAGCTGACGTTAAAATTTTTAACTCGTAACATTTAGCTAGAAGGAAAGTAAAACTAGCTTTTTATTTATCGAAAAATTATCTTATAAAAAGCTACATTTTAAATGACATATTGTATGGTTATTCATTTATGGCATTAAAAGTATCAAATGTGAAAGTCATACAAACGTTATCATTTTCATTTTCTCTCTCAAATGTTTTTAATTATATTTTTTTTATTGTTATCAACTAGACAGCTATAATTTGTTAATGTTATGGGCATGCGTTTTACTAAAGTAATTTGCATCGAATGTAGGTGTATGTTTTAAGCGTTCATTTGTAATTTTCATGAAATTGCATGTTCATTAAAAATTTTGCTTAGACATTTAAATTTTGAAATTATATTTTAAAATTTGGATACATAAATTTAACACAAACATCCTATATTAAAATTTAATTTATAAAAATACTTAAAAAATTTTTGTATAATATAAAAATAGTTAAGATTTAATTTAATAACTAAATAAATTTAAATATTTCTTAATTGTTTTTTGTTAAACTTCTGTTATTAGAAAACATTACAATGATTGAAATACATGAATGAATAATGTTATAAAATATAAGCAGTGTCATATTGTTCTTGTAATTTTTCTGAATACATATCTTAGAATGTTGATAAAAATGAATATTTTAGCTTTTATTGGAAACTGATTTGATAACATGGAGTTTATTCGGGCACATTCTATGAGTTGAAGTTCTCTTTTACAAGAAGCGAGTTACGATGTTCCTCTGCAAATGGATTATTTCATTTCTTTACAACAATCACCTATTCATAATGTTTATTTCATGAAGAAACTGTATCTGTTTATTGTCATGCACCATCGTTGATTTTATTCATGAGAAAATATCATGTGTAACTTTTATGTATCGTATAAGGAAATAAAAATTTGAATGTTATAGTGATTTTAGCTACTTACCTTTCTCTTTAATAGTTATATTTTTGCCATTAATTACCCAATTAACATTCAAAAATACTTATAAAAAGACAAAAAATTATCAATATTAGTAGCAATGAAAGAAAAAAATCCAAAAGGATTTTCATTCAATAACGCAATTTATAGAGCGAGAATCAAAGTCTTCCATCTCTTATTCAGTGGTCGTTATAGAACGCTTTCAGATGATGCGAGCGTGCAATTTCCTGAGAAAAGCATGATTCAATATTTTTTATTATTTTGTACTCTTACCAAACTCTCTCAAGAGACGTCTACAGATTTACAGAAGAAGAAGAATATGAGAAATGATTATTCGAAATAATTTCATGAGTGGATAATAACCAAATCTGCTTTCAGTGTACATGAATGTTACCGTTTCGTAAAGCATATCCATTAGTTTTCTTCAATGATTTTTATATCTGAGTATCAAAAAAATTTTTGTAACTTCCGACGTTATGGATAAATATGAATAAAATATAGCAATAAGTGATTTATTTGAAGTTTTTTTCTTGCTAGAAAATGGGAGTATTTTGAGTCATAAGACACATACAGAGATTGATATAGTTGAAAATTTCATCATAAGTTTTTTTAAGTATATCAACATCCAATCTGTGATTTAGCATCCCCCTATGTTATGTACGATTTTTCAAGATTGGATGCACACTAACGTTTCCTTTCCATGTGTTGCAGTTCAGTGAGATTTTTCGGAAAAAGTTTTTTTCCACCTTTCATTAAATATAAGAATATTGAATAAGTTCAATTGTGAACTTTTAAGAAAATTTATTTCATCAGCATAACATGCTGGAAATAAAAATGTGCTAAAATTCGTAATGAAAGATATCTATGGACGTTATTCGGCTTATCGAATTCCTGCATGAAGAGAAGTTTTCTGTTATTAACAGCTCTTGATTAAGAATCTGTTTCAATTTGGGATCACTTAATACCATGTTTGTAAGACTCACTGAAGTTTAATGGTCTTCAGAGCTAAGGGTCCTGAGTTCGATCCTATCCATTGCTGAAAAATGAAAGAGGGATGTTTACTTCTTAGTATAAGCTTGTTGGATGCTTGTAATAGTGACAGATTTTTCACTTTTGGGACGCGCATATATGAATGAATGTCAGAAGTTATTCCTGACAAATTATGTAATTGCTTCATTTTATCATACAATGCTAAGAAAGCAAATTTTACTGTAATAAAAGCTATCTGGAAGTAAAATAGAAAAGAGATGTTCCATAAAAGCTTTCCATATACTAAATCCTTGATAGAAAACAATTTTGAATTTTTCCAATTTTCTATTCATGGATAAATAAGGGAAACAAATCAATAGTTTGGAAGAAATAAAAGTTTTGGGAAGTTTATATAACTACATTGTTCATTTACTTTCATAAAATTTCAAGTTAAAAGTGTATTCTGCTTTCTAAGTTATTTATTAATGAATTCTAACTTGGGTGTTGAATAATTTCCTGAACATCTTGCAGTGAATAATCACATTTTTAAAATTTTCATTTGTTTAGATAATTCTTAGACCTCTAGGTAATAGAAGCCTAAAAGAAGATTTGGTTTTTAAGAAAAAATCAGTAAATGCGTAACTGATTTGTTCTAAACTGGATTGTTTTTTTCATACTGAATGGATTTAACAGGATTTTATAAAAACACTCATATATTTAAAACATATTTTAATAAATATTACAATTTTCCGAATAGTAGTATCATTATTTTGATTTTTTTATCATTCAGAAAACATTAATTACATTACATAGCAATATTTAAATTTTTCCTCTATTCTACGATAATTTTATTCTTAGTTTTGCGTATTAAAAAGTGTATACATTCTGATATATTATACATAGATTAATGCTAAGGATATTTTGAGTAAAAAAGTCTCTAGTATGTCTTTCATTCATACTAGAGACTTAGGGTTAGTTGATCATTATTTAACAATTTACATAAAAAATTGCATTTGAATTCATAACACAAAAAAGCATTGAAAATTCTACAGATCAATAAAATAGAGCTTTTCGTAAAATTGATGGGTAAAATGATAATTACTATTCCGATATATGTTCTACTTAGTCCCTCCTTCTTATTACGAAGACCCACTTACATTCGAGGCAAAGATGGCACTCCCACTGCGTGCTCCATTATACGTAAGTATACTACTCTTCCGCCCTTTCTACTGCTGAAAGATGGAAATCCTAGTAATCTGACATTATACAACAATTTCGATATATGCTACCGAAATTCATTCGTTGAATAAACTATGCTAAACTCATTAGATGCTAGATTTACTTATAAAGCTATCCAAACTTAATAAGTGAAAATTTTTATTAAATCCAATTTGATATTTTTCCTATATGGGATATTTCTCACATCATTATTATTTTATTGCTAGTAGAAAATAATTTCATGGAGCTTTTTACACTTACTTAATGTATTCGCCTTAAAGATATAAATAATTAAATATTGAAATAAGGATTTGTGTTTCCACATAAAAACATATAAATAAGTGATCTTTTAGATTTTTTATTTTTGAAAACGCATGATTCTACCTTGTGCAACAATTGTGTTTTCGATGTTATAGATTTTTCATTCAGCATTTTTTTAATATTTCGCTCATCAGAAGTTGGGAAAGGCAGACAAACGAAATCCCGAATTTAATATTTAATCCCTTCATAATTAAAAGGAATTTTTCAGGCATTTCTTTCGCTTTATTTGATTTGTTTTTATCTGCACATGAGATTTCATTTAGCGGTTCAAATCTGTTCTGAATAATCTAAAGTGGATAAAGATTTGTTGTTTCTCCAAACGCAATTTAATTTTGAATGCACACTTTTATCATTTAAAGCCAAAATATACGCAAAATGGTGGGCTTGACATGCTTGTTACCTTCTAAATTTTAATTTTCAGGTACACTTATCCTGCAGGAGATTGAACTTTTGTTCTGGAGCTCCACAAAACTAAACATCGTCTCTTCTAAATTTTAATTGTACCTCGGAACAGAGCTTAAACCATTGCCATCCAATTGTTTCCTGTAGTTTTGCAATCATAGACTCACATTTCCTGGGTTACTTTGTGCCATTTTCATGGATTATGTCCCAATTTACTATCAAACGTCTTGGTATGTCGGTTAATTGGTATAAAAAATTGCTCAACATTAGTAACTGAAAATTTACAATTTTCAATTAATAAATTTAATCATTTGATACTTGGTACATGTTATCAAAAAATATTGTTGTCATATCTCTTGTTTTTCTTGGTGTTGTAATTTGGATGGCCAGCATTATAATTTAAACAATCATCTCGTAAGTTATCAACGAACATTTTCTCTGAAAACTGATGCCCAATACAATGTTTTCAAATAAAATAAAATGGTACTTTTAATCATTTATTTTAAATAAATAGGAGGGAAACAGCTTGTAATAATCTTTGGTGATTGAGTTCACTTTTTCTGAATGAAGTTTTCACATGAAAACTCAGTTATGGTGAGTGTCAATCATTTGACTAAAGATTTCTTAGAACTTTATATCGTATTTGAATTTCAGAATAATTCTTTAGTAAAAAACTGAGAATTCTTAATCAAAAGAATCATTTTATTATTTTTATTCACCTGTTATTAGAATAATCAGTAAAAGAGGGAATTACTGAATAGTTTTGTATATTGCACGTGATACGACTAGAATTTGGTTAACTCTTTAATTTATAATATTTTACAAGCATTTTTATATGAATTATAAAATCAAGCAGTTTATTTAAATTGAAGAAAATCATAAGAAATTTTTTTATGTTGATAAATTATATAAAAATAAAATCTATTAAAGGAAACAAGTTTAAATAATAAATGACGCTTATAAAATCATAAAAGAAAGATTTATCATTTGAAATAGTTATTTGATACATATTTGCAAAGTGGGAAATGTAAGCACATACAGATTGATAAATATTGTATAATTTTCCAAATTAATTTGAAGAAAATGTCTTTTATTTGTGCAATCAAACACACACTAAAAAAGTGTCTTTATATATAAATATAAAATCCTTATTCTGTGCTACGCCATACAATGTTGTCTCTGGTTGAAATGAGTGCCTCTGCACGGAATGTTGTATCAGAATGTCGGTTTCTGGCTAATTTAATGTAAAAAAGTGTATTACAATTTGAAGTTTCGATCATAGGGCTTATGATCCATTTAAAACACAATGGACGCTGATTTTTATTACTGGTAAGATTGTTTTTATTACAATGTAGTTCATTAATTGTTATAACATATTACTCAGGAACTTTTCTGATTTTAGAACCACTTTTTCTTTCTTATTTAAAATTCGTCATCTATGTGTTACCGCTGGCAGTAAAGAACAAATCTGTAAGACATCGACTTACTTCTGCATTATCACATTTTTTTTAAAAACATTTACTGTTTTCCCACTTTTAGAAAAAAGAAAAAGATTTATGTCATATTGTAATTTAAATCACTTAACTTTTCTCATATAAATTAATACTATAAATATTATATCTTTTACTCAAACTATTGTATTGAATATTCAAGCCAAAGTAATATTTTAATTTAATTCGAATATATAAATTGAGTACTAAATAATTTACACATGTAAGATACCTAAAATTTAATATTCATACAATCAAGCATAAGCACAATAAGCATAAGAACAACAATAAGCATAAGAATAATTAAATCAAGACCACAGTGGCCTGGTTGGTTAGGGCGTCGTTCTCGTTACCAAAAGGTGGTGAGTTCGAATCCCGACTTAGCTGAAGATCCTTCGAGTTTACTAAGGGCGACTGGGGCATGTAAAATCTGTCGGGTTGAAATGTTCTCCATGTTCCCATTACAAATTATTAACTCTGGGGGTGGTTGGAGCCAGGCTTTGAGTCTTCTCTGGTTTCAATCTCTAAATTGGTAAATTCAAATGGTGCTGCCATCTATGAGCAAAAGTCGTATTTCAACTATCGAATGAGGGTGCTCTACTCAAAAACGGAAGACGCTCACTCTTTGACTTCATTCGCCTAGTCTCTGACGGGCGGGCTTAGTGTTACGAAGCTTCATCAGAAACAACAACAACATAATTAAATCAACAATATTTGTTACTAAATCATAATTAAATAAAGAGAGTAAATAATGTTTATATGTTCATCACAGTATGATACTTTAATTAAGTTAAAAATATTAATCACCATAAAATATCTGAAATTTCATTCCAGAAAGCCATTTCAAAATAGAAAACAGTTTGAATTTCTTCATATGTTGACAGACGTAATAGGCTATATGAGATAAAAAATAAACGTGTTAATCAGACAATACGTTTTACTGAGCATTTGGATACAAAAGGAAAAAAAAATATGCATGCAGAATTTTATTTTAAGAATTTCTCATGTGCAATTTATGCATATGAGAAAAACAAATAAGAAAAGTGTTTAATAAAAAGAAATTTTTAATAGAAGGTAAGGTTTCCTTGGACGAGTAACATTGAACACCTTTGAAGCATCGAGTCAGTAAGGCTATTAATGGGGGCTGGGTTATTATGTATCAATCCTTCAGAAGAAGTCTTTATAATCCTTGGAAAGTCTGTGGGGGTATAAGGCATCCATTAACTGATCTGCTTAAAATATCCTATGCAGGCTCTGTTCGGATCATGACTGGAGAACAGGCTCTGCTATTTCATTCATATGATTCTTTCCATCAAAAGGAAACCATTCACCAGGTTAGCATGCTGTGGTCTGCATTTATCGTCCATTAACATGAAGTCATATCCAACTGCTGAAAGACTATAATAACTCTGAAGATCTCATCCCTATATTGGTTACCAGTCAGAGCTCCATTTCAAATGATACCTCCATCAATGTAGATGCTAGTACAAGCTATCACTCCCCCACTCCCAAATTTATCACTTTCGTGCACGAGTGTAGGATTGTTTCTAGCGCTATCTTCCCTCCAGATGAAAATACGCCTATTATCGAGATAAAGAGAAAACTGGTCTCTTCAGAGAAAAGAATATTGATCGTTCATTTCTCAAATCAAAAGAATGTATTAATATTTTAAGTAACAATGTTTTTTTCTTTTATACATTATTTTTTATGATATTTTTTATTGAAATAAATTTTTCTTCATACGTATGATTTTTTGTTAAGGTTTTCCCTAGATACTCCCTGTGAACACATGAAATCTATATCTAGGTCTTAAATTTAATAATTCGTTTTGGAATGTGTTCAAAGGCTTTGAAAGAAAATACTTAAAATTATTCAAAATAATAGAAATTAATATAAACACACTCCGAAGAAAAAATATCAGTTCTATTTTCAGTTTCACACACATTTCATATTCTGAATATTCATTACTAGAGGTCGTGGTGGCCTAGTTAGTGAGGATACTCATTTTCGTTATCGGAAGGTAGTAAATTCAAGTCCCAACCCCACCACAGATCCTTCGTGTTCACTAATAACGTCTGGAACACTTTCAATAGATTCTTAGTCCTAATGTCTTTCATGTGAAATGATAGCTCTGGCTATTGCGGTTCAATTATTAGTGGGGTCTTCTTTTGTGTCCATGGTTCTAGACGATGAAGATCCCATTCAACTGCTTCCGCATAACTGGTAGAGCCCAACTCTGGGGTTGATATGCTGGAACAACAACTACTACTTCTAATGATACTTTTTATTTATTTATCTTTGTCCAAAATACTGTTTTGAAGCACGAAACGAGGTTTAAGATACATATAAGCTAAAAACAAATCAAATGGGATTGGAAACATTTGAAAACTTTCATATTCACAAAATTAATAATTATTGAAATCAGGTCTACTTTTATTTGCGTTCCACGGTATATTTTCAATCAGATGTATATCGTGAAAACCGAAAATGCGTTCGGGACAGTAGTGTTTTTAAATTCTCATAGTTATGATTTAGTAAGTATTGAAGTCAGGCATCTTTTCACACCCATTTCAATGCATTTTTGATATGGATCGTTTTGTAAAAACGAAGACCATGTCTGTTGCAGAGAATGAAGGCATTATTTTTTTAATGTTTGAACAAATTAAAAAATCTGTTAAAAAAAAACCAGTAGAAATAGGCGCATTTTGAGACTAAAGAAATAACGGAATTCGATCCGTACATACATTTCCCTGTTTTAGTTATGCATAAAAAACAATTTTTAAAAGATGAAAAAATATACGCTTCTGTTTTTGAAGTAAACCGAGCTCTTGAATTAATTAGGCCATTCTATAGTGAATTCAAATCAACGTTAGTTACGGTTGAAAGTGATTAAAAACTCTATAACCAAAATTTAGAAGGAAATTGTATCTTATGATTTTAGTAAGCTAAAAACAAGCTTCTTAATATAAGTTTCCTTTCATTCTGAGAGACAGTTCTCAATTCAATCAGCAGTTCGTGGGTTCGAATGGATATTTACAGTGAATCGAAATCCTCTTTAAACTGTATTTCTCAGTCTAGTTAGTCATGGTGGGCAGAAAAGGACCGTTGAGTGACAAACAAACTAAACGAATGCAATCCCGGACGAGAATGCGAAGAACCAAAAACATGAAAAGTTCATTATTTTTAAAATATTATCTATAATATCTTTAGATATTTGTTTTGTGGGGAATAAAAATTAGATTGTTTGTACTCTTCAATTTTTAAACAAGAAAAAATGATCACTTTTCACAGATAAAGTCTTTTTGAAAAGAAACATTTAATTCTTATTCTCTTGTGCCATGTGTAGTGATCCCTTAATCCGTAACATTCCTATTTGAAGTTTTTTCTAACACTTTATAACATCAATTCAAAGATTTTGAAAAGTAAGGGGAAAAAAAGCCTCTTAAGCGCTGTGACAGATTTAATAGAATCCACACTTTACCCTCATTTAAACTTCTTATTAAATGAGCAGGTGAAGCCTTACTTGCGTCGCGCGTTGAGCGAGGGTTCCAATTAGGATAAGAAACTATAAGGTTTCCCTTAGCTAAAGGAAAGTGCCTAAGACGCGAAAGATACCTTAATAGATTGGCCTGTTTTTCATTCAATTGGAACATTTTATCCTTAGTATCCTTAAATTTTTCTTAAATAATCATTTCTTTAACAATGAAAGCACTTGTTCTCAATGATACCTAAATTCAATGTATAGTAGAAAACCAACGAGGGAAAATTTCTATACTTTTCCAGAAAATTAACTGGATTCGTAGAAAATCATATCGTGATGCTTCATATTATGTATTCGTGTTGTGATAAATTCCAGGGGATATTAATACCGGATATTTTTTCGTAAAAAGAATGACACTTATTTTCGATGCCATATAGGCGCATTTATCGCTATTTCAGCGCGATTTTAATTCGATGTCCTATTAACGCAATTATCACTATATCAAAGTAATTTAATTTAGCAAAAATGTTTTTTTACTACTTACACATGTGTTAGTAAAAAAAAGTCAAGTTAATAGAAATATTTGTTTTAAAAATATATTTTCCACATTTTCAATACAAACGTAACGAAACTAAAAAACAGAAAGAAGCAAATTCTATTTAAAAAATGAAAGTGTAAAGTAATTTATTATTATATTAAACAAGCGATACAAAAGTTAAAGTAAAACTCAAAAGGAAATTTACAAAATTCAATTAGATGTTAATTCCTAACACTATAAATAAATAATTTGCAAGGTAGAGACGAATAAATTCACAAGGCGTGATCCGGAAAATACCGTTTGAGTTCGTAAACCTTTCATTTCTCAACATGAACGTTGATAACAAACTCATTTTGGGTAAAATTCCATTTTAACTGCATGATATAATTATTTAAATGTATTCGTTTATGGTAAATAATGTGTTTTTCTGCATAAATGAAATCGTAGCTTTATGATCTCTTAATAAATCCCACATTTTAAAATCCATTGTTGTAAAAATAAAACAAGCTGCTAAAAAACGAAGCAATGATTAGATCAGAAATGGTTGTGAAAGTATGTTTATTAGCAGCCATCGAATGTTCAGTTTTGTGCTTACCCAAATTTGCGATTGCCGGTGAAGACTAAATAAGCCAAATAAAAAACACACGCTAAGTGGCGAACTCTTAACTTTAAATTACCAACACCCCCTTGTATTCACATGTTGCAAGGGATGGATTCCAGAAAACTCACAAGTACCCGTCATGAAAGTCGTATATGCAGAAGCATGACACTCATCTTTCATTGTTTAAAAGTGACTAGGACTGAACATGGGAGCTTTCGATTTAAAGAGCGGTGTCTTCTAACTTGGTTATGATGAGCTTATCCAGATACTGCTATTTATCCATTGAAACGTGTTTATTTTATTGTTGTCTTATTCATAGAAACCTTCATATACAGAAATATTTTCATTGCCTCTTGATAAAAAAGTACTTACAGCCAATTGGATAATCTTAAAGTCAATCAATTTAGTATCAATTATTTATTCTTAGAGTGATTCGGGCTTTAAAAGCACCAAAAATACAACGTATATCATTTTTTACATAGAATTTTTTAGTACTTTCAAAGCACAAATCATTTTATTTATATCTGTCCCAATTATTTGTATATTATAATGCCATGAGCTAGGAGTGTTGGTAAGTTTTTGAGAATACTCAAGAATAACTGTAGGTGAAGAGATTAGTTTGATTTTTTAAATTTTTTTTATTCTGTACATTAAGAAATACTTGATTGCATTTCGCAATTATTCAGTTTATTACAATATGTTTGCAGCTTCATTTCTACCGACTAATCTGCCAACACAAGCAATAGCTTAGCAATTTTCACCACTTTCAAGTGAGGATGCCAACTCCTGTGTTTGCACACTTCATTCTACGCTAAACTAGACGTAGAATATTTGATCAATCGGAAGTTTTAATGTTCGTAGGCTCCTTCAATAAGAGGGTATTCGTCCGAGTTAGAGATGACCGAGATCCCCTGTCACAAGAACCAAACATAACACCACCCGTCAAACACTACAAGCCTTCAAAAATGTCTTATTTTTATTCTTCACTTACTTCAATAAGTTTTTGTTTTGATCTGAAAATTAATAATAATTCAAAGTGATATAATTTTATGAATGATTGGTTCAAAAATTAGTTGCATACTGTTTTTAAAAAACATTTTTGTATACATTCTGAGGAAGATCTCATGCATATTAGTACAAGCAATTTTCTTGCATTAAAATTTATCTTTTTAATTAAGGAATGTTTCTTCTCACAGCAAATTTTTTCCAAAAAGCACTCATGTAAATGTACTATAAAAAGAATCTTATTCAGATTAAGGAGTTTAACCAAAGTTTTTCCCCTTAAATTTGTTACTTATATTATTCAGACATCTGAAATAATAAAGAAATCTTTTATAGTATGAAGGATTTCAACGATGTCCGAAAGAAAAATATTTTTATCCAAACAAAAGGGCTTTTCTTCATACTTTGAACAGAAGTGTAAATTATGTCAATTGGGTAAAACAAAACAACATTGAATCTGAAAAAAATACCATTTACTTATTGTCCTTTCACCCGATATGATTTGCCGTTTACTAAAAAGAAACCACTTACTAGGAAATCATATATTAAGTCGCGAAGAAGTCATTTAGGGAATTCTGCTCTTAAACATGAATACAAAATTACACAATTTCCATTGCAATTCCCATTGTTCTGCCTCGTCATTTATCCCTTGTGTTACGCGTGGAGAGTTTCTTTTTTTTCCAGAGCAGAGCAAAGAGTTTTGTGGGGGTTTTTCCAAGTGCTTATCAAATGGATGGAATCTTTCCTGAAAATCTGTTTGTTTGTCTCCATGTATCTTTCTTTTACAACGAGAATTATGCTAATCAAAGCCAGAAACAATACCCAGTGTCCAAAATGGCATAAAATATCCTTTCAACAGAAATACCTGGACTTCAAGAATGTGCGATAAATGGTCACGCATTCAAGCTGACTTAATGGGTTTTGGCAACTGCATAAATACCTTACATCAGCAAGTGAAGAGAAATAGAAGTCGTCCGTTTCTGCTGGGATCTAACTGATTACAGTTAACAACGAAGTTTATCAACGTTAAAAGTAAATATACATTTTTATTTCTCCTTTTATTAATTTCTTCATTTTATTTTTTGTAATTTTAACTTTTTAGTTTAGTGGCAAAGCCCCCAGAAATATTTATTAATTGCATAGAATAAATGATTCTAAGAATAACCTATTTGAAATAGTTTATTCTAAATGATTTTTTAATAATTGTATGATTTTACCCCATTATTATATAGCCTTCCTTTATTTGCTATTTTAAATTTAAAAAAAATGTATATTAAATTAAAAAGAAATATATTAAATAGATTGCATAATTTAATGAAACAATCCTATAAATGTATATATATTAAATATATATGTATACACATAATGTATGTACATGTATGCATTGCATCATATTGAAAATAATTTTATTATTTAATATGAAACACTTTATACAGATGAAAAGTTTAGAAATAGATAACAAATTTAAATGGATAGTAAAAGTATATATGTAGTTTTCAATTTTTTATAAAAAGAAGGTATGAGAATGTAATTTATTGAAACAAAGTGATAGATAAAATTTTTAGCATTTTAATATTTTTTTCGAAGCTTCTAAATATGTTGAGTTAAATTGCTTAATCTAATCACAAACTTAATTTTACTAAATGTCAACCTTTAATAAAACTGCCTTTATCTGATGAATAAAGCTACTGGTGTCAAATTGCGGAAATTACTTTGTGTTGAGCAAAACATTGAATTGGACTTTTTTGTTTCCATGCCATAGAAAAAGTATGCTGCCACCTTTTTATTCGTGTTAAAATATTTCTAATTTTAAATTTAACGTTTTTAAACTGATAAACTTAATTATGAAAACAAAGCTTTTTTTTTTCGTTAATGCCTCTCATTTCGGAGCTTATAGTACCCTTTGTACAGAAACTTTCTAAGGAATTATTTAAGACTTTTGACACATAATATCATAAAAAAGGGTCTGATATTAAAAACCTCCACTATATAAAATTGTTCAGTTTACATGAATTACCTTTATATTTTTCTTATTATCAAATACTTTGCAATATTTCAAATGAGGGAAATATCTGTAAGCTATTATTTTCCTTCATACTGAATAAAAGAATTGAATGATTATTCATTACTTTTTGTGAAAATTGATTTTATCTATGTCCTTTTAGTGAAATCCTCATTTTGTATTATATCATCTCATTTTTTATTATAATTTGCTTATTCACTAGAATCTTTTCGCTTATTTTTTTTAAAAATTACAGTAATGAAGGCAGAGTATTATTTTTGAATTTTCGTTTTAGCTTACAAAGTATTGATATTCATTTATTCAATTTCTCTACTATTAGTTCACACTCTCTCCATGTATATTTATATACCTTATTTAAATTTTCAATTGTTTATAAAATGTTTCGCATTCCTCCATTCAAGTTCAAATACATTTTCTTAAAGTTGTAGTGGATGTCATTTGATGTTAATACAGTTTATTCAACCATTAATTCATTGATTAAATTTAATTAATTATTTTAGTTTTATATGGATCAAAATATACTATTAAGTAGTGGTGTCATTTAGTGCCATTAACCGATACTATCTCTCTTTACATTTCTTACATTCTTAAATTCATTTATTTTTAATAAAATTTCTTACTTTCTTTAAAGATTCAACTTTGTGGTCTTAAACAAATTAATGAGAGAGATGGGAAGTATGTATGTGTTTGTGTAAAACAAATAGAATTTTTTCTAATTTAAAAAAATGAAAGAAAATGGTGTGTTAACAACTTAACAACTTGCGATACCACGAAATCAAAAATTTGTCTCGCAACAGCAAAGTTGGTAGAGTGTCTGCGTAGAGAGTCTACATCTTTTCGGATCGAATCTCACAGAATCATGAAAACAATCGGAGCTATAAATTATACAAATACATTGGATTAACGGCATCTAACTCTGCGTCCCAAACGGACAATGCGAATTTATAAAAAATAACTAAAACAAAAAGTTTTCTTTGATGACTTACGTAGGAATTGACTTTTAAAAACTTTTTTTTTAAAGTCAATTCCTACTTAGGTACTTGTTTGTCATTTTACTTAATTTACCTTTGATTTTTAAGTTATGATTTACAACTATTGCATCAATGCTGTAATTCCAATTTTAGTTGTTTACCTTTCACATATTTATTATTAATCTTCAATGAATACTGATGATAGGCTGTGATTCTTGTTACATTGTTCCTTCCATTTGTATGTAGAAAATTTTCTTTTCATTTTTTTCATTATAACATTTTCCATAATTCAACATATTCATACAATTTCAAGAAAGAATAATCATATTTATTTCCGCATGTATCACGCGTTTTATGGATATTGATGATGTTTTTTAAGTGTATTAAACTCTTAATTTTCTTATGATTTTAGTGAAAACACAATAATATGCTTATTTTTTTTCTTTTTTAACACCATGTTCAATAATGACTTATAAGAAAAATTTTTTAAAAGAAATTTTTCAAGCATCAAACAGGTATTTTTGATTTATTATTATATAAACTAAATTAATTTAAGAAATTTTATTGCATTTTTTTACAATCCTAAATTTTCTTTCATTCATTTTGAAAATACCGATATGTATTATAAAGTGGGTTCAGATATTATATTTTTAATCATCTATGTTTAACTCACACGTATGTGGGGTTATACAAAATGCATAAAAAATGCACATCACTTTGTTGCTATTTTCAACATTTTGTTTGCATTATATATCTGAGAAGAAAGAATTTTAAAATTTTTATGAAATATCAAAACATAACTTTGTTTGAAATAATCCTATTTTCTCTTACGAAGGAAGTGAATTTATTAATAAATCGAATGAAATTGCATGTAATTATAAATGGTTATAAATAAATATGAAAAGGGAAATAAATCGTACTCTGAAAGAAAATTTAAGGAACTATACCTTTCATTTTGAATTTTGTTCATTTTGAATTATTAAAGGAAATTATAAATTTACTTAAATAATTCTGCTTAACAATTTATAGTTTGAGATTCTACAAATAATAATGTAATTGAAATCGAAACAATAAAGCAGATGCGGTTAAAGTTGCTTTTATTTTTAAAATGTTTATGAAAGTGAAGTGAAAAGTTCCAAATTCTATTTTATCAAGAGTAATACTGATATTCTCACTTTCATTTCCCTGTTTCACCACACCAACGGAAGGATATCATGAACACGACATGTTTTATTTGTCTCTGTTTATTTCTTAATAGCATTCAAATATGCTTAGTTTACAAGAAAATTAAGCCTGTTTTGAACGTCATTAGCAAATAAATAGAGTAATATAAAATTTCCATTTTGTTTCTTTGAAATTGCTTATACACGTTTTCGTCAATTAAATTGAGTGGGAGAAGTCGGGATTGTTTTGTTAATAATTGTCTTCAGAAGAAATTGCTTTTCCCTCTTTATCTTTTTGGTACTCTTCCTTGCATAATTATTCTTTAAAGCATTTCACATTTCATTGTGAAGTTTTAATAAGTTATTTGATATTAAATACATGAAATTTATACTCGATAATCAGGCTCCTAATTCATGACATGACTTCTAAGAGATGTGGTTTTCAAGAAAATAGCGTGTTTTATTTTGTGAAAATGAAGGCCAATGAGCTGCCATTTATATATTCTATTTGAACATTACAGCCAATGTCTATTCTATTGTCAAACAAACTAATTCATTCAGTTGAATATTTTCCCCTCAGACGCATCATGTATCGCATCCTACTCTGTCTAACGATCTGCCTGTTGACAAGTGGCATCTGCTGGGGCGCCTCCTCTTCGCAGTCCTGCTTCTGGGGCAGCGATGGCGTCTACAAGTGTGTCAGCAATAACGACCCCAACGGGAACGGGGCCGTCGCCGCAGCGGGAGGCAATGGACAAGTCTTCTCAGGAACTGGTGGCCCAGGTGGATGGAACACGAATTTTGGACAGTTTGGTGAATATTTCACTTTATACATATGAATGTATTCATTTTGGTGCCTAATGTAAAATTTAACTAACATTTTATAAAAAAAAAATTAAAAAAAAAAAAAAAAAAAAAAAAAAAACATTTATTGTTACATAATTTTAAAAGACAAATTGAATCTTGAATGAAATTTAATAATAAAATAAAAACATGATCTAAACTTAAATGAACCACTTATTGTAAAATGAAGTGTTAATTCATACAAAACTATTTGCCAGATGAAGTTGGAGGAGAGAAAATCTGCTCAAACTTTAAATATATAATAATTATTCACATGCCTTCGCATGTGCATATTTATCATTCTAAGAGCTGGATTCTTAGGCCAAATGTGTACATAATTAAGTATTGAAGGAACTAAGAATTTAGGATAAAAACTATATTTATCCTTTAATGGAGTTTTATTTAAATTCTTTTACAGTATTTATTCATAAATGATCTCATATTTCATTAATGTGGCTATAAGTTCATGCTATTCAATAATTTGAGGACTATTTTTGCTTGCAAAAGAAAAAAAATGGAATTATAAATTACTAATATTTTTCATGATTCATATTTTTACCAGAAATAAAATATTTGTGACAAACATTAAACATGAAGTTAAACATATGAAAGAATAAAAATAACTGCGTTGGAGATTTGATTCAAGAAAAAATTTTAATTTTGACTACATATGTAGATAATTTAAAATAATAATTCTTGTGAAAAAAAGTCCTTATATTAATTTAATTTCAAATCATTTGTTTTCTTTCCATTTACATTCTATTCCAATAGTTAATTATATTGCTTTAGAGTAAATCATTTAAATAAGTGATCAATTCTGCTATAGTCAAAAATTGCACAATCTTGTTGTCATCTCAGTGATATGGTAAGTAGGGAAACAAAATAATCAACAGTTATTAAAACGGTAAACTTACGTAAAAAAATCATTTTCAGCATCAGTGATGGATACCCTTATCTATTACATATACAACTATCTTTACTTGCTCTATTTTTATTGGAATTATAAAAACGATTAGGAAAACAACAGCTTTTTAAGGATATTCTTTATTATAATTCTTTGATTTAGATGTAAGTACCAAGCATCTTGGTATATAATTCTATCAATATTATTTTTAATTTGACTTAAAAATAGGCAGTTGTATCTACTAGTGGTAATTATCTTTTCATATTTTAAGGTTTTCCTGGATTTCCCGGAAACATGTTTCCCTATGGTCCCCAACTCCCACAACTGCCTTACTATGGAAGGCGATGAAGGATAAGCACTCATGGTAACTTTCATTATAGTTTCTTAAATTTTATATTATTTATGGAAAATGCTTCGACTTACATTAAATTTAATTATTCTGAAATTGTAATATAATAATTTTAGAATTAAACTAGGAACGTTAGATCACGTTCTATTAATATTTGCTTATATAAACTTTCAAGTAAAAATTAAATTATTTTTTTCTTTCGATATTTGTAGATACCACAAAGTAAGAATAAATTCATTACTGCGGTTGTTACTTCTGACACTTAAAATTGTTCGAAATTCAGGCTTGAAAGATACACCAATGTTTTGAGGGCTTTATGTATATGTATTACATAATTATAAAATATATATATAAAATTTTTGGTTTATTAATTAAATCAGAAAATTATGAGAAAAAACTTTTTTCTGAAAATAGATTTTGCAATATATGTACAGGATGTGTATTTATTGAAACAAAGGCAGAGTCTTAAAAAGATTAAAACTAATAGTTTTTGAAAAAGATAAAAGCAAGTTTCATGTAAGAGGAATGAGCATGTAAAAAATTTTCATCTCCTTTCATCATTGATAAATGTAACAATATAATTACAAAATTAATTTCAAAATTTCCTTACAGGAAAATTCCTTAGCAAGAATTATCATTCTTATCAAGATTTTGTTTCTTTTTTAGTTTTCAATAACTTTAAGATCAAAATTCCTGTTACGTTTTTTAGAAAAAAATTTTTTGGTCTCTTACATCGTTTTTCCTCCTGCGAAATGCATTCATTTTTGTGTGTATCAGTGAATGCATCTTACAGGAGCATGAAATGGGCATACCACTATTTTCATTGTGTTCTATTTTTCTAGACATTTTTTATACTTTTCAAATTTTTATATTATAATATATTTAATTTTTAAATTAAATTTATAACATTTATAATAGCATTTAATTTCAGTATTTTCATAATTATCACTGTTGTCATAAAAAAAATTGTTGTTCGTTGCTTTTGATAATGATATCATTTTAAAAAACACTAACAATTTTGTAATTGTTTGAATTATATAAAAAAATATTTAAAATTGTAGTAAAACATATAATATTAACGTGAAATTCTCAAAACTTTCGCGTCCTTTTCACGCGAATGAAATTTCGAATAATATCAAATGACAGAAGTAGAATGTTGTTATGAATTTATTTTGCATTGTGTTGACAAATAAATGTGAAAAGAAAGTAATGAATTCAATTATATTTCTAATTTTTCATGAAAAAAATATTAATAGAATGTGGACTAATGTCCCATTCGTTCTGAAATTATTGCATTATAAATTCGGATGCTGTGAAAAAGACTATTTGACCTGGAAGAAATGAAACAAGTAGAATTCCTTCATTAATTAAAAACTATTATTCATTTATTAAAATTCAAAAATATTAGAAAATGTAAAAGTATATATTACTTTGCAAAATATGTATTGCGTGGGCTAAATGGGTAATTCTTATACAAGTTGTATTTTCAACTTGAATGCAGTGAATTTCTATGCAGCATAATTTGACGTTATATGTCAAGCACACATCTCTATTGTTCACAAAAATGAGAATAAAGTAGTAATGTTTATTTTACAAACAGAGTTTAAAATAAAATGAGGCTCACGGTACTATATAAAAAGATTCTCAGAATTTACTCACTTTCGATGACGTCAAAGTCAAAATCGAGAATGCTTTGCAATTTTTTTATTTTGTTTGATATGTTTCCGCCACATGAAATATATTTAATCTACGAATCTAATAATTTATAATCAGTTCTACGTCGATATTTATTTCGGGCTTTTGTCCATTTGTCTCCAGTTTGCTGCTATTTTGTCTTCAATTTGTCCAAGATAAGCATTTCAATGAAACTAAATACTTAATACATTATTCTGGTAAGGTAAAATGGGGACTAAGTTTGAGCTACGTGGCTTATTACAAAATTTGCAAACATTCAATAATGCAATCTAAACTGCTTCATTATATTTATTAATTTGACAAAACAAAATCTGGGGAAAAATTTCTAGTGTTAAAATAAAGCTCTTTCCTATCATTTTTTTCTGTTTATCAAAATATTACTTAAATGGGAAAATTATTTAGCTTATTCAAACAAAAAAGAGTTTGAAAAAAATATATAAAATGGGTTTTTTTCCATTAAATGTGACATTGTAAAATTTAAAGAGTATTGTAATCAAACTGCTGGATAAAATTAAATTGGACACATTTACAATACGAATATACGCGAATGTTAATGTTATAAATAGCATAAACTAAAACAGTGGCAAAATCAAATTTCGATCAATAAATGATATAAATTTTCACTCTCATCCTTGGAAAATACTGAAGGTACACTAATTTTATTGTATTCCAATTCACGATTATTCTAATATTGTATTCTGTATTAGGTTCATTAAGGTATTGGTCAATAATAAGAAAGGTAAACCCAAAACTTTTAATACAATTTTGTCAAGACTAGTAAAAACGCATTATATTTTATACAAGTGCTATGGTGAGGGATACTCAAATAAATTACAATGGTTATTAGCTGTTGCCCGGACGCTGAGCATCATTACTATGGAACTGTTTTGTTAAAATAGCATTTTTCCACATTTCAGTTAGCAATTATCCTATGAAATATTTGATAAAAAAAAATCGTTCCCTTCAAAAACAATCATTCAAGTGATTTTAGCAGCTACAAAAATCACTTCCAGCTTTTAAATGAGTGTTGTATAATTCAATATCTTATCAATCATTTTAAAAATAAATATTTCGTATTCAAAAGCTTAATACTAAGAAACATATAAAGAACTTATAAATAAAAAATTAAAATGATTTAAAAATTTGATTTAGAAGGGTATAACGTGTAAAGTCAAGTTATGGATAAAATTTTATAATATTTATAATGTCAAAAAAATTAAAAAATTAGAAAAGATTTGACCAATTTTGAAATATATAATTTGACGTTTTTATTATTCTTACCTCTGTATAAATAAAAAAAATTTTAGTGGAAAATTAGTTGTTTTAAATGATATATTTCACATTTAAGCTAATCTATACTTTTTGATGTGTATTCGAGTTTATTTTCATAAAGTTCATAATTCCACAATGAGTTTGCTATTAAAACGACATAAAAATATTATTCTCATTATAATTTATATACATGTATATATAATATTAAATATTTTTTTATTTAAAGGTACAAAGAAAAAACTGGGAAGAACTCATAATTACGGCAGAAGGATTTGTGTAACTTTAGTGAACTTAAATTTTAGTCAAAATATTGTTTACGACAATATGAATATAGTTTTTTTTTAATAAAATGATTTTTTAAATGGTGTTTATTTATTTCTGACTGACAAACACATAGAAATGATTATTATTTGAGCTCAAAAATAATAAAATACTTAGGAGTGTAAATTTAAAAAAAAGTATTTAAATACGTTACTATATTTTTACTTACTTGATCAAAATGTGTTGTATGATAAATGTGTAGACATTTAATGATAAATGTGCAGAAAATAAAATTTCTGTAACGAGAAGAAATCAATGAGCAAATTAAAATTTGAATGTAGTATTTGTAGGAGTGATATAAGATTAAAGTTTAAAAGTCACAAATGAACGTACATTTCCACATTGCAATGGTGGGAAAATAATAGCTACCGTAATTGCCGCAATTTTGAAAAGAGGGCTTCAAATACAGAACATGCTATCGCTTGTCTGTTTGTTGGATTTTAAGATGGAGTTCTGTGGCAATTGCATCTGCTTAACAAAGTCAATTCACTCAATCATTTCAACACAAGGTTAATATCGATTGCAATTAACGGTGGTCCAAGGTTGCTCCATAGATGCAGAATAGAAGAGTTTTCTAGAAGAAGAAAGTCACCCCAGTACCGTTTAGAGCATGTCGGATGAGAATAGCAATATGCATAAGGACATTTTTTTTTGTTTCTCATTAATTATTGCTTAAGACTGGCTCAATACTCATTAAATACAAATATTTATGATTAGGGTATGCGAGGAAAAATTAAAAATGTTTCTGTAATCATAAGCAATCTCTCCTGAAACAATAAGTCAAGGGGTTGGTCTTCATTGTATATTACAACTTAATTCCATTCACTTACTTGGCACTTTTCCAACCAAAATATGGCCATGAAGACATCAAGATAAAAACGACTCTCGTTGTAGAGAACAACAAATTCCCTCTTCACTCTAAAATGACATCACTGATTGCCGAGAGGTCATTGATGGTAGTGATCTTTTGGCAGGAGCTATTCTTCAAATCGAGAGGTTTTAGTTTTTTGGAATATTCGAATACAAGTTAAGATGCAGGATTGTATGACAGAATACAGCTACAAGTTTGTCATTTTCTGTCTCGTTAGCTATCGGTGCGAACCAGGTTTTCTTGAAACAGTGCCTTCCCATGATCACTGCTAGCATTTGCCATGGATTGTGTACACATCCTTCATTAAACTTTCTGCAATATCTGGCTCCAAATCATCCCATGATGCAGTTTCTTTCATACACTTAAAAACATTTTTGATTGAAAAGCTTCTCACCAAATCTAATCTGTTTGCTGCAACAGTTAAATCGCGTATTTAATATAAAACTGGTGGATTTTAGTTCTATTCACATTCGCTAATTGCAAAATTAGAATAGTTACCATATTTAAAAAATGGTAAATATTTTTTCAATTTACCATTCTATAAGTTTAGGAGGAGTCATTTTCTTTTAACATGAAAAGAATCAAATACTAACAAACATAATACTATTTTTCTAAATTAATTTTCTATTTTCGACCAATGCAATCAAAAACACATTTTGAATGAAATCAGTTATTTCTATATAATAATAATAATAATAATAACAATAAAAAATACTATATTGAACGAATTTTCTTACTGGACAAATTGCATAATTCCACTCATTTTAATGATTTAAAAAAAAAAACACTCTTTTTATATTGTATGATGAAGAATTCTAAATACAGAAGGAAACAAATAATAGAATTTAGTAATCCCACAAATGCATTTATGAGTGTATATACACATGTACTGTTAGATACATATGGTAGAGGAAATGATATTTTGGTATCAATGTCTACACAAAATTCATAGAACCAAATGCAATGTGAGCCACATCAGATGACCAAGATTCAATGACACACACTTGATGATGGTTGGTTCACCAGTAGGTATGCTTCCTCCTGTATTGTCATAGATATAGATCAAATAAACTTTTTAAAAAAAATCACGTATCCAAGAATCACAGGCCGCAATTTTACAACTCTTAAAATCTTGTCGGTAATTACTAATGAACTTAAAAAGACCAAGAATAGTGAAGGATATGAATTTATGAAGCTGAATTGCTTTACTTGATGCTAGGATTTAAGCACTTTATAAGCATGAAGTAAAACTAAATATCTGAACACTAATTAAATCTTTAATGGAAGTCTAAAATATTTCAACTGTTTAAGTTTTTATTCAATCTGAAACAAATTTTAATCATGAAAAAGATTTCTATGTGAAGTACGAAATTTATTTTTGTAAAGTCTTGACATTTTTATTGTTGATATATTAAAAGTTTTATTTTCAAATGTTTGCTTCAAGTAGTAAAGAGCCTTAATTACTTCGCTTCTGAAATAAACTGAATGATTACACATTTAAAATTTTCCATTAATATTTAAAAGATTGCACTGAAAATAATTGATTAAGTAATTTAAAATTGATAACTAGTAATTTAATTCTTGACAATGATTAATTATTCATTGTATACCCATTGAGAATCCATGGGGACATATTTTTTTCGTAAACTATTTTATACTTTAAAAATGTCATATTCTAGTGTCGTACGACCGAGAGGATTTTCGTCGGCATATGAATTTCATATTAACAACAACACTTTAATTATGGTATCAGAACAAACTCCTCACATTAATTAATTTAATCCACTCTTTATTGATTTAAAATATTTATTATAAAGCAACTGAATCATATCCATTTATGAGTTCATTTATCAGAATTTTTGATTGAGAATAGATGTACTGATTATCTATTTATATATCTATCTATCCACTTATCTGCAAGAAAAATTAGGCTATGAAAATTAAGGTTAATTAAAAAAAGTTATTAAATGTAGTAAAATTCAAAATTGTTTGACAATTTTTAAAATGCATTTCGGTTCGAAGCATGATCCATGACAAAAAACCTGACCCACGACACTAAATACACCTGACCTGACTCTTTTCCTGTAGTGTTCAGCAAAGAAAATATCTGAACATTAGAACTAACCTGTAACATCTTTATGACGATCATATTCAATTTCATCCTTATAACAATATTTTTTGTTTACGATAACCTTGTAAAGTAACTGTTTATTATTTTCTAATGGGAGGGGAGATAATAGCTAACTATGAAACAAAAGTACACATAATGAATAATGATCATTTGCGAAAAGAAATTGTTTTTAGATTATAAGGATGAGGACAAGAAGAACTACCATAGTGCTGTTGATAATATTTTGATACTATCAAACTTTAACAACGACTGTCGCTCTACCTTAAAATGTACATCGTTCAAATTGTTGGATTGTCTTAATGATGATCGCAAAAGTATGATAGAAAAAGAAATAAAGAACTCTTGCAGCAGCTTTAGACAGTCCACAAAGCGGTATCAAGGGAAATATCAACTTCGCTCATCGTGGTCTTATCGTAGGATCATAAGGTCGTGGAATTAATCCTAATCACTTTAGAGTAATGGTAGATGGATGTCGTTCTCCTGCCTTCTACGTGAGATTCTGTAGTGAGGGGTGCTTGGAGTTTCTACTTCCTAGTTTTTCCTTTCCGACTTATGAATGCGGCTTACTATCTATAAAAAGTTCTTCCAAAAGACAATTTAATTATATAAGAATATTATATCCTACAACAGCACCAGGAAGCTAGAAATTCCGTCTCAAAAGCAACATGTCGATTCTACATACATGCCTGCCGGAGTGGTAGCTAGGGAATTTTCCACGTTTCTTTGTTTGTGATAAGTTAAATATTTTTCATCTATGAAAAATCCTCTTGGGCAGTGATTCACACGGTGGACATAAAATGAAAATTAAGGTTATTTTAAGAAATTGGGTTGTTTACTACTCATTAAAAAAACTATCAAAAGTTAATTGGTGAAATAGTGTCTAAATTTAACCTTGTCAATTAATAGCACTACGTCAATTTTGATGCTATGTATTTTAAATATTAGTGTTAAAATAAAACATTTAATGTATTAAATTATCATTATTAGTATGATTATGAAAAACTGTTGTAGTTTTATTATCCAAAGATTTCCAAACATATTTTGTGGCTATGACCAAAATTAAATTTTGGATTAGAAAAATTGTATATCTTTAGTTTGTTGAAACTAAATTTAATGGGAATAATTATTATTTTGTAGCGTTATATGATTTACATATTTAAATTAAATTGTTACTTTAATGATTCATATTATTCAAGCTTATTTTGAAAAGGGTTTAATCAGAATTACTGGTTGTTTTCCCCTTTCATTGACAGCCATATAACTTTTATTAATTTTACCAACATTCATCACACAGATATTAGAGGAATTGTTAGACCAAGGTTTCTGCTGACTGACATTTACAAATTTTTACTTTTTAACTGCCTTGTTGTATTCTTAAAACATATATTGGTATATTATGGAAAAATAAAATGGTATCTAGAATAACATTATGTGTCATAATGAACAAAAACATTTATTAAAAAATTCATTCAAAAGTGATGAATAAAATAAATAAAAAACGCAGCATTTGTAAGTAACTATTGCTATAGAACTTTACAATAATCTTTGCTATCTACAGACAACAAAATCATTTGAGTTATGAATAACATAAATATGTTATAAAAAGAATTAAGAGGTCATACCTACTTAATAAGCAGCACTTGAAAGGTGCAGATTTTGAAATTATATTTTCTTGATGAGAAATTTACAACTCTTAAAGATAAACTGGTGGATGTCGAAAGAGGTCACATTCTTGTATTTGCATAAATATACTAACTGATATAGGGGGTAGGATATACTAGCTCAAAAAGAGCAGGAGGATAAGTAATAAAGACACTAGTTAAACACATGCATGTGGTATAGAACGGCCAACTGTTGAAATGGTCTTCGCTGTATACCGTTTAGCTGAAAAATTAGCAGACTGGTGTAAGGTTTTTAATATCCACAGCAAGTTGGCTTCTCTATATTAAATTGGCTTCTTCAATAATCTTCTTTATTAATAAAGGGCCATGTTCTTGTTCCACAAAATAAATAAAAATTTGGGTACTTTCAATTACCTACTCTAACAGATGTCCATGCAGAAACACAAAACCTTCTCCCATTTTTCAACATTTCCTGGAATCCAAATAGGCACTTTTCTCCTCGAAAAGCGCATTCCTGCCACAAGGTAACAAGGAGTCATAGTGTGGCACTATTTGTGGGCAACTTTGAGCATAATAACAACGACTGCTTTTCCCTTCAAATGATAGACATGATTTTTAATCGAGAACCTTGTTTATAATTACGTCAGTTCATTGCTCAAATTCTGATTAATGTGTAAAATGATTCCAAAACTTTCTTCACGCTTTTATTATGTAGCGACGTTTTTCACATACGTTAGACAGTTGTCTCTATTTTCCATATGCAAGAGTTTTTTTTTTATGAGACGCATTCTATATTTTCACGATTCTCTACTAAAAAAATCTACTTATTGCATCTTTCATCAAGATGCTGCTTAGCCACGTTTGACGTCACATTTTACTGATAAGCTGAGTCAAATAGAAATCCTTGCTTGAAGTTAACTTACTGGATTATTAATTTTGTGTAAATAAAACAAGGTGAAGAAACTCTGTAGAAAGAATGAAAGTTAATTTCTATGCAAGATTTGTGTATATTAAAGAAGTATGAGTCTTCAAAACTTTCAATACATAGGAATATTCAAAATTCCTACTTTTTTTTCAGTTACTGCAAATATTTTTGTACATTAGTAAAAGTTTAATGAAATAATATTAAGGGTACAAGAAACTTTAAAATCTAACTTTTTAAACTTTTTGCAAGTTTTTTCAAATTAACAAAAATAATACATAATATAAATACCATAATATATGGAAAATTTTGTGTCACTACTTCGAATAGTTTTTAAGATAATGAAATTCAAAAATTTAAAAATAGTGTTAAATATGAAAATTTCAAAACACTCCATGCGCAACAAAAATTTATCAAATTTTTTCATTTTATCAAATAGTATTACTTTTATCATTAAAAACAAATGTTTCGATATTTTCTTTCCCTATTACGTAAAAATAGCCAAAAAATTCAAATAAAAATTAAATGCAATTTTTTTAAAAAAATCATAAAAAGTTTTAATTTACAAGGAAAAAATGATATGAAATTCACTTTATTTTATACCATTCATCGCAACTTTTGTTTATACTGATGTAAACGACAAATATGGAAAATTTAAAAAAGAATTTCAAATTATTGCACAAAAAGCATTTTAAAGTTTTGAAATTGTTAAAATTATCAATTTTGAGAAAAACAGCATTTTCAACAAAAATTTCATGCATTGCAATTTGTTTAACATAAAAGTTTATTAGTTCCTTATAGTTCAAACTATTAGATATTTTCTAAATATTTAGAAATTTATTTCATTGACGTTATTTTAAAGTAATTACAAAAATCAGCTGCAAATTATATATGGTTAGAATTAGATGGAATCAACTACAAATATGGCGTCAAAATGTAAATAAAGGAGCGTAGTCATTCATAAAAATGTCAATATCTCAGTAAAAAACAGTCAGAAACGAAAAATTCTTTTTAATTTTGTTAGTACTCAGTACATATATTTTTAATATTAGTCTGAAATAACAAATTCGATAGTTTGCATATATGAAAGTCCTGTGTTCTCTTAAAAGATTAGACATTTGTAATCATTTATCATCCAATTTCAAAGATATTTAATATTTCAAACACTTTTAAATTAAATAACTTATTATTATATTAAACATTTATGCATCAAATGTGATCAATTAATTTTAAGTATGAAAATTTAATTTATTTCCCTTAAATTGATGATTTGAGCATCCATACGCCGAACAAGAAGTTACCATTTTCGATAGACGAAAGAAAAAAATCAAATTTTTTATCAACAAATGGCAAAATCACAAAATTTTCATTGTATCATTCGCAAAGAAATCTTCTGAAACAATGATTTTTTTTTTTTAAATTTTGTTTTGCCTGCTATATTCTAACTCTGTATCCTTGCACGCAATGAATCCAGAGCTCGCAATCCTTTTGTAATACAGCTCAGGGTAGAAACCATTATCCATCATTAGGGATAGGACGTTATAACTTTTTTTGTACTTGGTTAGAACTGATTACAATTATTTTTAAAGTACCAAGTATTTTACCAATTTCATTTTGTAATGTTTTGCCAGCTTTTGAATTAAACGATATTTACGATATTTCTGTAAGTTTTATAAATAAATTAATTTAAAATTAAATTAAATAATTAAAAATAAGAAATTAAATCTATAATTTTTTCATATAACTCCATAAAATTAATTTGTTAGTAAATCATTATCATTTAGATGTAAGCTTTCACTTATATGCTTATAAAAAGAACTGCAAAAAATGACTTTTATTTATTCTAAAATATATTAATTGCAATTTTATGCTTTTTCTTAGAATGCTTTAATTTCGTGTATAAAGCAGAGAAATATAAGTTTTACAAAGCTTTTCTATGAGAGGTTTCAAACTTATAAATTCTCATAAACATTTTTATTAACCACAAAAATTCAATTCTCATTAACAAAACACTATTAGTAACAACAGAAATTCATATAATACACAATATTTCTCTTAGAATTATTAAAATAAATTGATAATTTATATGGCGCCAATGCTTTGAATGTTAGCGTTTCTTCTTTTCGCCAAGAGCTCCAACAACCTTAAAAGGCCATAAGCAAAAACTTTAGTTTGGAGTCTTCGCATCGTTATTACTTCGTAAAGATTATATTTTTGATAACTCTTGTGTATTCGAATTTCGATATAACAGCATTTTAATTTCCTTTGTTAAGTAGTAATAAATTTTTTTTTGTCGAGTGCCAGCCAGGCTGGCAGTATGGGTGTGCTGCTCCACTCTTTCAACTGAACCGCAATTGCGTGTGGAGTCCGACTTCCTCAGTACACACATGCCATAGGAACCCGTTTATAGGGTAGGCAACCATTCACAACTCATTCATACAAGGAAAGGACAAAGACAGGAGAGAGAGAAAAAGAAAGTACATCCATGCCCCGACTGGGATTGGAACCCAGACCTCCCTATCCGCAGTCAGGAATGTTGGCCACTAGACAGAATAGGCGGCCGTAGTAATAAATAGAAAAAACGAATATTTTCGACTAATTATTCTTGATTTTTTACACCACATTTTTTGGTCCGTCAAGCCAGAGAAACAAATAGAAATTATGCCATCTATAAAGTTACTAAATCAAAAACGCGGCAGCATTCAAGCACAATTAAATAAACTTTTGTCGAAACCACTGGAAGATTTAGAAGAAACTGCACTTCGAGCAGTTATAGATTCATTGGAAGATATAAAAACGAAATTTGAAGTTGTCAAAAATGAATATTTTGAAATCGAAAATGAAGATGAATTTAAAGAAGCTGAAAAAATACTGGATAAAATTGATGAAGATATTCAAGAATTTCAGGACAGTCTAAAACATTTTCTTTACAAATCTATTGAAGTTAAAAACAAAAGTTCTATTGGTGAGAAAAATGTTCGTTTACCTGAAATTCCTTTACCACAATTTGATGGTCAATTTAATAACTGGAGCTCTTTTAAGCAACAGTTTCAAAATCTAATAGAAAATAATCCAACTTTATCAGACTCTCAGAAGTTTTACTATTTAACTGCTTGTCTTAAAGGTGTTGCAAAACAGGTTCACTCACCAAATGACAATTATGAGTCTTTGTTTAAAGCTCTCACACTTCGTTAGGGGAATACCAAACTCATCATTGAAAGCCATGTGCAAAATATAATTAATTACAAACCATTAACTGAAGAAAATCCTTTAGAACTTCGCATGCTCATAGACAATTTGCAGAAAAACATTCGATCTTTGAAGGCATTTGAATTTGAACGCAATAAATTTGTTGACATTTTATTGATAAATTTAATGTCGAAACTAGATAAATAAATAAAAAAAAATCTCATAGACAATTCCAATTAACTGTTGATTCTCATGAAGTGCCTACTTAGGATGCTTCAATTTTTTAGAAAAACGATATCAAATATTAGAACACTTAAAGCTGCTTATTTTGATTCCAAATTTTCAAACACCATTAATATTAATGGCAAAAATTCATTTCCATTTACAAACCTAAAACTTTTTTGATTAAATCTAACTCACAATATTGCATTCTTTGTGATTCAAATCATTCTTTATATAAATGCCAATTATTTTTGAAAATGAAAGTATTTGAAAGATTTAATTTTTGTAAATCTAAAAATCTGTGTTTGAAATGTTTGAATTCATCTCATAAATTAAACGAATGCTTATTTAAATCTAGGTGTATTGAATGCCACCAAAAACATCATTCTCTTTTGCATAGATCGGATATGAAACGTTTCTCCAGATAAATTCCTCAAACATCGAATGCAATCAGTTCTGAAAGGAGCTTTTATGTGGAGTTGACTGTAATGAAATATGTACTCATATTTTTATAGTTGATGAGTAACTACAGTTCCAGTTGCTTTTAAAGAATTAATCGTATAATAATCATTTTATAAAATCTGTATTTATTTATTGTAATCCTTATTAAAATAATCAATATTATAAGATAATTTATTTTAAAAATAAATTATGTTATCTTTGGAAGAATAAATAATTTTCTACAAAGAAAAATTTCCTTACCACTCTCTAAGTGAGAAATTCATATTTGTTTTAATGTACTCGTTTTAATGTAACAAGAATGTACGAGCTCAGTCATTGGTTTTTCGTTTCTTACTAGTCGGACCTGCATTAACATTGTTACCGATTGTAACGAGTATTTTGAAAAAAGTACTGATTATAGGTTGTTACCATAGAGCTAGGAGTAGTCCTTTCTCTATGGGTTGTTGCATTAAAATACCGATTATAAAATACTGATTACAGGTATTTCTTCTCAGCCCTATCTGATATTTGAATTTATATTTCTTATCTTAAAGTTGGCAACATGCCGTGATGTTCAAAAGAGTAATCAAGTTGAAGTTAGTTATCTATTATTTGTTTATTCTGAAACTGTATTCTAATGAAGTTATATTTAATGTTAATATATTTCGGATTTGATTTTAGGAACATAGTTATCTAACATTTCTTTTATGTTAACGCTTTTGGTTGAATTTATTACTGAAGAACGACGTTTTCTTGTGCAATACTTCATCATGTAGAAAATCCTTTTGAAGGATATTTGCTATTATTATATTACAAAAGAAATAAATTTAATATCTTATTACAGGAGATATTTCAATGTTTTTGTATCGAAAAGTTTTATGTCATGTGAATAAAGCATAGATTGGAGTTAGAAGTTGAAAAATAGGAAACAATCTTATGCTTTTACAGAAGACTAATGATGTTGTTATTATAAAGCTCTTCCTTAAATTCCAACACTTCGTCATTAAATTTATTATTCCCAATGCTCATGCTTCTCCATTTAATATCGATTTGTAAATCTTAACCAATATTTAAAGCTAACAGTCAATTTTCTTTGCATTCTTGGTTTTCTTTCTAATGTCATGCAAGACAAACCTTTGTTCAATATTTCTTTGCATAGAATTGTACTGAAGATGCATTTGCATAAAAGTTACTAAATTTATTTGCAAATTATCCATTATGTTTTATTTATGTATGTATAATACCCTCATAGTTATAGAATCTTAATTTTATAGTTATGAGATATTCTGCTATTAAACTATTTCAACTAAATTATTAATAACTAATGCTTTCAGGATTTAAAGTATGTATAAAAATTTTTTGTGTGACTTATCCTGAAACCTTTTCTCAGATTTCAGGATAAGTCACACAAAAATTCTAGGTTTTGTAAAAAACCAGGTATTTAATTTTTTTTTTTTGATGATTTCAGGGTTACCCTATACTTGAGAGTGATTCTCGCCAAGTTGTTATCGCGATTGATTGCCAATCTGGGTAAAATCTAGTCATGTTTTGATTGCAATGAGATATTGTTCTATGCCAACAAAAAAAGCCAATAAAATCGGAACTACTTTGATATACCTCCCCCCCAAATCAGAAATTTGGCGACTTTTTCTTCTCTCACCAACCATAATACCTGTTTTGGCGCCTTTTACTCGCCAAGATGGATTCTCGCTAAATACAAATAATTAATACATAAAAATCTTTAAAAAAAAACTCAGAAAATGGTACAAAATACAAGAAAATACCAAATTTGGCAACAGCAAAAACCTAAAAGCTGAAAAAATCTAAATTGGTAACAAAAAAAATAAGAAACAGAAACCCTAAAAAGTCCGTAGGGAGTGCCAGATTTGGCGCTTTATTTTTGGGGGGGGGGGTATATCAAAGTTGTTCCATAAAATCGATAACCAAACAAAAATTGCCAAGGGGGTACCCTCAAATATAGTTTTACCGATTTCAGTACAAATCCAATGTGATTTTTACTTCTAACTTTTTTAACCTATTTATTCATTTTATTTATTATTAATATATATTATTTAAATTAAATAAATTTATATGTGAGCATTTAATTATGCTTAAATTTTTTTCTTTAAAGTAATTCTGTTAATTCCCAGTGAATGGTACGCTCCTTGTATGGTACGCATATATACAATTATTAATTAATTCTATATAATATTGCATAAAATTATATTATTTGTATAAAATAATATAATTTTATATTATATAATTATATTAATTGTATATTGTATAATTATATTAATTGTATAAAAATACCGTACCGTACACTGGGATACAGCCAGTAATTCTTTTGTTCTTTAAAGTAATTTTCTCCATCAATTTTCTGTTTCTATTTCTATTTTACATTCAAGTTAAAATGAAAAACTGCTGTTAAGAGTTTAATTTGACCACGGTTGTCATTTATATTAACATTTAAGTTAAAGTGAAAGAATGCTTTTTAAATTTAAATTTGATCTCATTTCTCTAAGTGCTTATCTTTTAAGTTTACTATACATAGATATTGGCAGTGATTGTGCCAATAGTTTATCTTGGTGAAGCATTTTGAGCCATAGAATAAGTTGCAGAGAAGTATCCCTGTTAACATTTAAGCTCACCTGAATATCATGCATTGAAATGGATACTATGAAGCAAGCAGGTAGGGGATCACTTCAATTCCTACCTTGCTGAATATATATGGCAAAAAAAGCACTCTGCGTATAGTAATATTTTTAAAAAAATTTTATGTTATGTTTTCAACATTTATTCGTCAGCCAATCCTGATGATATAAAAGAAGATTAAAGGTAAGAATTTTATTCTAATTACATTTTATGCTGGTATAGAATTCCCACAATTGTATTTTAAGTATCTAAATTTTTAATAATAAACAAAACTTCAGAAATATTCTGTTTTTGAAATTCCTAAAATTGTATTTTAAGTAACAAAATTTTCAATATTAAACCAAAGTACAGAATTATTATATTCAAATTATTTTAGGTTTGATTCTTTAATAGTCATTGCAGAAATTTTTAAATTTGTGGATTTGCATGAAACTGTTCTTTTGTATAAACTATAATATTTGGTTAAATTAAATTCTAAACATTAATGTAAATGTTCAACATAATGTATAAAATTGTTTAATGAAATTCGATAATTTATATTTTTATGTGCTAATGATTTGTAAAAAATCAAATCAAAATTTGATTACATGTAAAAAAAAAAAAAAAAATCATTTATTACTTCTGAAATTCTTCATTTTATTTTATTTTAAATAAATGTTATTAAATGTAACTATAATTTTAAAATGTAATAAATTTTTTTAAAAAATATTAAATGTATCTATGATTTTAATAATAATTTAAATAAATTTAGCACATACTAATATTGATTGTAAAATTAATAACATTCATTTTACAATCAATATTAGTGTAATGTAATGTACTTATACCAATATTGATTTTGTGAGATTTGTAGGTTATCCTTACCTCATTAAGAATAATGGACTTCAGGCTCTTAAAAAAATATTTTTAGTCAAAATTTTTATGCACATGTTGTTTTATATATTTTAAATCCTTTGTTTATTGAATCTGTAATTTAAATTTACATGATATTTTGGACATTTCATATACAATGTATTTATGAAAATACCTTGAAGAAATAATAAAGCAAGGTTTGCTTTATAATTAAAAATTTATAAAGCAAACCTAAGCATAATGTAATATTGTAACAAATTTTTAAAAATATTGCAAATTTGATTATTTTCTTCTTAGAACATTGTATTTATTTCAAGATAAATGCACTCAGTTCACAGAATTGTGTTTTCCTGAAACTTGGTCCCCCTCAAAATTTTGAAATTTTAAAGAGAACTTTACTTATGCATCTCACTTTTTCATGTTTCTTAACAGATTATTTCATTACAATGATCTTGTATAAATGGATCAATTTTCATTTGTTGCAGAGATATGATACATATATGACTATGAGTGAGTTCAGAAATGAAAAAAACCTTTTTCGTTTATTCAATCGCATCATACAATAATTCTAAATCAATAAAATCTCACATCGTTCATCTGTTATTGGTTGCATTTAGTAAATTAAAAAATTATTTTAAATCATCAACTTTTTTTTACATTATGAAATATCATTAAAACAAAATTGGTCATTTTTTGCTATCCCTTTATAATTAGAGCATAGGGCAGGATGTATTTGCATTGTTACAGTATATAATTAGAACAAAACCTTGTTATAGTATTCCATGTTGTAAGAAGGCCATCACTATTTGGTCAAATAACAATGATATTAATTTATAAAATAACTGCTGTAATTTTATAAATAAAATTCATTGATTTTTCAATTTGATTATTTCATGTACGGTTTTTGTATACTTGTAAACTTGTGTATAATATATGTGCGTGTGTTGAATTACATATATTTGTTGAATAAGAAAAGATTTCTGATAAAAATTTTACTTTTAATTCTTGCAAATGTTACATAATTCATAATGACCTATTATAGTGACAAGAATTGCTTTCATTGTAGATTTACTAACAGTATATTTTACAACAGTAGTTGGGAATTATGTCATAATACTCAAATATTTCTTGAAGAAGAGCATTTTCCAGTAAAATTATAGAAAACACTGTAAAATTTTGAAGAAAAGAATGCTTACTGATAATAAAGTAAAACTTAAACTTTTGACAATAGAAATACATACAATCAACTTTATGAGTTATTTGATTAAAATTGCTATTGTATGCAATAATTTATGTAATTAATTGAGTATTGTGTAGAAGTGTTTTAGCATATTTAGGTTTACCAGTAATTGTAATTCTTAAATTCGTATTTTTATAGAAATGTATGTTCAATAATATTATAAGAAACATGAGTTTCTTCCTAATGTTGCATTTTATTTACGTTATTGATTTAGCTTTATTGCCCTGTTTTCACTTGTCACTGTGATGTATTTTGTTATGCAGATGTTTCTTTTAGGTGAGTGCCACTGTTCAGTTTGATGGTTTTTAAATATGCATAGCAAAAAATTTTTGATACATATAATTTTAAATAATTAAATTATTTTTGTAACTTTACAGCATTTAGAATTTTCTAAAATACAGATCTGGTAAAGATAATCTGGAAAGGTTTTTTGTACAAAATTTGAATTTGCATACTTAAAAATAGAATTATTAAAATGTTTTTTGTTTCTATAGGAAACATGTGAGAAATCTTCAGAACAAAGTACAGATCATTCAAACTTTTTTCATGCGTCCAGTAATAATATAAATTAAATAATAGACTCATAGGTAATTATCTGAATAAGAGAATCTCTTCCCATCAGAAAAGTAAGCAATTATAAAATGTCTAATGGATGTTTCTGATTTCCCAATCTGTGGGTATGCTAATTCTTATTTTTTTCAAATATGTTAATAAGTTTTCAATATATGAAAAAATGGAATTTAATTTTTTTAAGGAATTTTGAATTTTTTAAATAATTGAAATTACAAAATAATAAATATATACAATAAATACAAAAAATAAATAAAGTAATAAATGTTTTATAAATAATGTGTAGTAAATCTTCTATAACAAAATTTTATATTTAATACATGAAAGTAAGTTAATTAAAAAAGTATGAAATTTGCAATTATTATTTAAAAACAATTTGCATAAGGTTTTACACTTTAGGAGCTGTAAAATTTTTGTTTAAAATTTGCCAAAAAATTAGAAAATATAATAACCAAAAAATATTTTGTTCCCATAAAATTGATTGGAATAAAACTTTAGTTCATTGCTATAATATGTAATTTTTTTTACTAAAATAATAATACATTATAAGCATATTTTTTTCCTTAGTTTTAAACTTTCTTTTACTGTATATATTACCCAATGTCTCATTATTTTTCATTATGTAACAATAACATTTTTAACAGTAAAAGTTTATGTAGAATTAGCTTTCCAGTTTCCTGCACCTGATTAACATTTTATATTAAGAGAAATGGACTATATCAAAAAATGAGATTACCAACATTCTGCAAAGTTATTTTACTGGTATTATTGAAAGAATTCATTTTTTTAAGATTCTTTTTTTTTCTAAGCACTTTTGTGTAACAAAATATTTATGTGTAAAATTAATGTTAAAAAATGTAAAATATAAGTATACTCCCCCCCCCCCACCCAAATACACTGACATTGACTGTAAAATGTACTACTTGATGTGCATACTTAAAATTTGTACAGCTGAGCAATTTATTTAAAAGAATTGAACCAAATATTATGTGTTTTAGTTCATAATTTTTTTAGATTTTTCCAAATGTTTTTTTAAGTAATGATAGCGCATTTGAATTGAGAATATACATACCAATGCACATTTATTTCTAATAGTTGTACATCATAAAATTTTTAAATATAGCATTAAATTAACCCTTTCCTGTGAAATTTTAATTTTTTAGATAAATTTTAGACAAATTCTAATGAATGAATAAGCATAAAAAGTGTTTTGTAAGTTTTGTAACTATTTATGTATTTTTTTGTTGAAGACTATAAAATTTAAGTACTATTCCATTATACCCCGCAATTGATTATCAAAGCAATTGCTGAGCAATTTCTGTTAGAAATAAACGTTAATAGTTAAAAATTTATCCTGTTAGAAAGAAATTTAAATATGTTTTGATAATAAAATATAATTATGTAATTTATAAAATGTAGATAAAATTCTTGTTCTATTTTTTAGTAATGTCTAAAAATGCAATCCTTTTTAAACAATATATGATAGAAATGAAATATTTACAACAGTAATTACATTTTTTCTTTCCCGTAATAAAGAGCATCGTACAGGGGTAAAATAGACTTTTACCAAAATATATTAATTGTTTAAAGATAAAGCTCAATATATATGATTTTTGTTGTACAATTTCATGTTGTATATTCCAAAAGCTAATGAGAAACATCAGCTTTTACTTTTGAAAAGTTATTGTAGTGTTATAAGTTGGAGCTTTTGACTACAGCAAATTACTTTTCAAATGATCAAAGTGTGTTTAGCTTAGAAAATCTGTGAAAGTTGATTATTAGATGGTGTCAAAAATGCAATAAAAAACAATAATGTACTTTGGAAAAATGGTATGCATTGTAAATTTCAAACGAGTTTGTCACATCTATTAAAATTATTTTACTGAGTGTTTGGATTTGGGTTCTATTTGTATTTTACCTGATTCCTTGGTAATACAAAATAATTTTAGTAATGGTAATATATGAAAGTAAATATTTATATAATCCTGCTTTCTGTGAAATTAATATTTTTTCTATCACTTTTGTTTTTGAATGTTTAATAAATCTTATTGTTATTTATTTCTTTTGAATAAGATAGAACTGTTTCTTAAATAAATTTTAATTTTTACATATAAAAGATTAAACAATTTTATAGTATCTGTAGATATAAATAGCATAAAATTATTGCTTAGTTTATAATTCATATGGTATATTATAGACAACTTATCCTGATGTGTCTAAATGGGGTCAATTTAACAATTATAATGGGAATGCTGTTTATCTAACAAAATTTTATAATGAAGAATAATTAAATTTTATTTAAGTATAACAATATAACATTTTTTTACGCATACATATATAAAGTTTGTCTTTGAATAGTCAAATAATATTTTTATTTATTTGTTGTTTAATTATAGCATAAAGATTTTTTTCAAATGCAAAATCAGTTTTTAAAGCATTAAAAAATGGGTCTGATTAAGATTGCTATTACATTAGAATATTTATAAAAATATTTGATTTCAAGATATTCAATATAAATAACTTAGTTTACTATTTTAAAAAAATTTCATTGTTTTTAAAGAGGTTTGAAAATAACCAAGTATTTAATTTCCCTGAACTAACTGCACAAATATATCTGTTAAAATTCTGTAAAAGGTGTGTTAAACTGAATATAATATGATGAAAAGTGTAATTAGAACCTGTATTTATGTGATGATAAAAATAATCTAATAAATATTTGTCATTTAAAAAATTAGTTTTGCATAAATAGCTTAAAAAGTAATGAAATATTTCTAAATCTGCGGTTCATTAACTTTTTTGCTTAATGAAATATCAGTGATAATTCATTCAGTTCCAAATCATTATATAACATTAAAAGGAACCAAATTACTTTCCAGAACAATATATTTAAACAGAAAGAAATTATTCAACAAATAATAAGTAGTACAATAATTAACATGAATGTATATCTTTAATGTTTGATATGACTTTTGCATCATATTTAATGCAAACAAATAAAGTTCTATTTTGTCACATTTGTACTTGATTATTTGTTTTTGTTACTCACAATTTTAAACATATAAATGATTATATTTGAATTGGTTGTCTTTTTCCTTTAATTTAAATTCATTATTACTCATAAAAAATGCAATTCTTGAAATTTCATTTGTCCTAAAGATTTAAAAACACTGAATGAAATTAGTTTCATGTAAAATTTTTTGTCTTTATTGAATATTAAGTTGTAATTAATTTCAGAGAAATATTTATAGTTTTTCTTAAAACAAATTAAATAGAAGAAAGTAAATGATCCAGTTACAAATTGAGTTTTTATAGGTAAGACTAAATTAAACTTTCACGTAAAAATAATAGTTTTATGAAATGGGAGGATATTTAAATTTCTTGACAAATAAATTTGTTTTTGTAATTATGATGTGTACTTTTTAAAGCATTAATATGAATGCAGTTCTTAGGTTCTGTTTTATTGTCAATGATGAAGTGGAAAAAATAATTTAGAGATTGTAATATTGTACTTTGGAAAAATGTCTAATATTTTATATTTTGAGCATTAGCTACATGACTGCAAGAATGAGGTTTCAGATAACTGAATTAATGTCAGTAGTTAAGCATATTTTGTTCTTTCCTTGAATAAATTGTAGCTTCATTTTGCAATAAATTTATTCCTAGGATGATAGGATGAAATCGAAATTATGTTTTTCAGTGGTCCATGGGAACTGAAACAAACCTGGAAAAAATATGATTATTAAAATCACAATTTTAATCTTGTATTGTTGTGAAATATAACAACTATTGTGTTAAACAGTATTAAAAAAATGTTTTTAAAGAAAACTTCCGTGAATTCATATCAAAGAATGGTTTGGTACATACAGTAGAGGAAACAATAATGACCTGAAGATTGAATAGATTAATTATTTCTGTTTAAAATGGATTCCAAATAAAAAAACAGCATAAAAATTTTTTTAAAAAAGGGGGTATGATTATTTTAATGCTAATTTGTTAATCAAATTGGTATCTATTTCAAAAATTACTATTTGAAAATTACTATTTGAATTATCCTTCATTATTTAATTCTGCAATGATGAAATTTAAATATTCACTGAAGAATTAAAGTTATTACAATCCTTTAGTGTACAGTAATTGAATTTTTTATGTGCAGGAAAAATTTATTTTATCATGCATAAAATATGAATCTAAGATTTATGATAAAGAGGATTCCCTCAAAGAAGGTGAGTATTAGCAAAGTTGTTACTGTTTGTTTTTTTCCTTGTGCATTTTTAATATTTTCATAATATATTTGTAAGTATTCATTTATTTTTCAATTTACTTTTAAAAAACAAAAATATTTTATGAAAATAAACTTTTTTCTTATGAAAAACTTGAAAATTGAGAACTTTCCTAAATTGAATTTTTCCTAAATTGAATTTATTAGTGAATTTTTTTGGATGTCATCTTTATAGTCATTGCATAACATTTCTTGGTATAGATATAATTTTAATGAATGAAAAGCACGTTTAATAACATTCATTTTGTATTTTAGCATTATTATTTTGAATTGTTTATAAAGTGTACTAAAGTGGGTGATAAAATGTACTCATAATAAATATTTTATTATAAGTGTGTACATATGTATAGTTGCTTATCTGAATTGATTTTAATTGTAGCAACCATGAATTGTTTTAAGAAAAGCTGCCATTTTAAATTGTAAAATTTCATTTAACTACTAAATCGAAATTCTTTTCACATTTATTTGTGTGAATGCCATTAAAGCAGCTTATTTAAAAAGTGTGCAATATATACTTTTTTGAAATTAATGTTCTTTGTGTAATAAAATATTTTTATTTTATATTCATTGTAGTTTTTTTTTTTATGCATTGATTGTATATCCTTAAGTAAGTAATTTTCATTTTCATTCTATTTATGTATTTCTTAACTGAAATAATTAATTTTTCATTTTTTACTTATTTGAAGCAACAGTATTTTTATTTATAGATGTAACTTTCATGAAGAGATTGCATGGAATATATTTTAATTTTATTCAATATAATATAATCTGTATTGATGAGCCAAATGATTTAATATATTATGAAGGTTGTACTATTATACTAACCACATGATATGTTATTTTTTTTGGCAAAAAATTTATAAACTGCTAATAATATTCTTCACTTAAGAATTAAAAGTCAATATTTATTTTATTGCAAGTATGTAATAATAGCATATGAAATTCTCTATGTGACTGGTTTCAATTTAAATTTTGAAATTTCAAGCAAAGTCAGTTGCATGATTTTTTTACATCAAGTGTCAAGAGCATATTTCTTTATATATAAAATATAAAGAATAACTTTCTGCTCGTAACATAAAAATGCACCACGTGTACTGTTGTATGTGAATATGTTATATAATAGGGAATAAGCATTAAGAATAGGTTGATTAATGCACAAGCTAATGTGCACTAATCAAGTTACTCATATTGTTACAATAATGATTAAAATAATAAAACAATCAATTCTTATATTTAATCATAAATTTCTTAGTCTTTATTAATTATTGGTTCTTGAAAGGAATTATAAATTTCACATTCTGTAATTGCAGGCCTAATATTATAAAATTATAGATATCTGATAATTGTAGATAGTTATCCCAATCAAAAGACATTTTTCCCAACAATCCATTAGTAAAAATACTTATTTAATAAGATTCAATTATTTATATACTAATATTAATTTAATATTGTATTGAAAAGCTTTGAAATTATTTTAAAGGAAAGAATTATGAGATTATCATAGCAAACAAACTATAAAAATTGTATTTCTAATGGAAATTAATAAAAAAAATTAATCACTTTGTTCAAAAATTAATAAAGTAACATAATAACTAAGTCAAATAATTGAAATCAAAAGAAATTAATAAATTCAAATGGATGATACATTTTGATAACTGAGGGCTCACTGTAATCATTGCTATCACTTTCAGAAATCAGCTAATTTGATACTTGACCTGTCTCACAGAAAGGCTTAAGTAGATGGTAGAAGTGGAACTGGAGTTGGAAGATAGTTTATTTTCACTTTTTGTATACATATATGTCAGGTATGTAATTAAAAGTGCTTTTTTTTTTTTTTTTTTTTTTTTTTTTACACGCTAATAGGACGCAATGTAAATTTGAATACGCACTATGAAAACATTCATGCAGAATGTCAGATAAACACTGACTATACTGATGCTTGAAATCTCGCCTGTTAAGCTAATATGTTTATTTATTTGGTTTTGAATCCAGCTAATTGATAAAATCTGACAGTACATTATAAGAACATTGATGGTTGATTAAGCTTTAGAAATATACATTCAATAGTTTCAGCACATAATGCCATCATAACTTCTAGATGGGTTATCTTCCATAAGATTCCATATTACAAATCAACAATCATGTGCATTTGAAAAAGATAGGTTAAATTAGAAAATGAATCATTTTTTAAAATTACTTATTTCTTTAATCTAAATATTTTCGATTTCGGTTGGAAAAAATGTTTATGTGTTCGTGAATTGTATTGGGGTATATAATTATAATATTTTATTATTTTGCATGGCAAGCTTTCAAAATCATATTTGCTGTTTGACATTGGAATTTACTATTATCTTTCTTAAGGTGCAAAATTAAACTAAACCATTTATTACATAGGCCACCAAAGTTTGCATTCGATTTTCTTGAACGTCGATGAAGGCATGAAACATTATTTTCATAGCCTTTCCCGAAAAACTGTATCGCCTCCATGTTCCCATGTCGCAAGTGAAATAACCTAAAAAGCTCCAGACTCAAAAGATGCATCTCTCTTTGCTCAACAATCCACTTTTTAGAAACTGCCCACTCACTAGATTTGGTGAGCACTGAAGAAAAAAAGAAATTGTTATTTTGAATCAGACAGTAAGAATTAATTTATAAAAGTCGTTTCGACTTTCATAAAATTTTCGTCATTATAGTCAGTGGAATAATCAGTAGAATCAAATAGTCACTGGAAGAAAATAATGTAAAATACCTTTGCTTATAAAGGAAATATAATAGGTTATTATAATATATTTTCATTTGTAAATTATGACTTAAAAATTAATTTTAGTTCTGAAATAATAAAAATGGTGTAGTTAGGCAATACAAGATTGCAGCCATTTATTATTTTGCCTGTAGAAATCGGCTATTGAGAAGTTTTATGGGATCAGCAGCAGAGGGTTTTCTCAATGAGCTAATAATTGGATTCGATTAAGTGGAACAAAATGTACTCTGTAAAGACTTTTACAGCGATAATTGCAATTTTGGTGCATATTTTGAAGACATCAGGTAAGTTTTTTTTAATTCTTAATGAACTTAACGCCAATAAGCGAACTAAGTTTTTGAGCTTATTTATTTTAAAGAAACTTTTTAAGGAAGAATTCTGTAATTAGAAATTTTTGTTTTACGAAATGTTTTAAAAATTTTATCACTCTAAATTAGAGGTGATTTTTTTAAGCAATCTCATTTATGATCATTACTTTGCTTCTCTATAGTGGGAATAAATGCCATCCATCTTTTATAGTATCCAAATGAATAAATTATTATCCAAATGAATATATTATTTTTAAATTTAAAATAGTGTGCTGTTTTCATTGAAACGTAACATTTTCCTTGCTGTTTGTATATCATATTTTTCTGTGTAACTTGAAGATATGAGCCAGGTTACATTTATAGTATATCGATCGGTGCATTCTCGTATTATTGTTTGTAAAGTGTTTAGTTGAAAATAAAACTTTTGTCTCTAAAAATTTGCTTGCAAGTGTAGAAAGGTACAAAAATTATTCTTTAACAATGCTTCCTTAAGAATTCTATATGACATTCAAATAAGAGTTATTTATGAAAGTGATATAGCATTGATCATCTAATATTTTTGAAATCTCTAATAACATATTTTTTAATTTACTTAAAATAAAACTGAATATGTAACTCATGCAACAATAGAAATTCATACCTTAAATGTTATACTTATTTATTGAAATTAAAAACTAATATTTAGTATTAATTTCACATTGTTAAAACGATTTTAATGCATACAAATATCTATCGATATGAAAAAATTATTCTTCGAGGCAATTTTTTTGGTATATATTTAGCATTATCATCAGCTTAATAATTTAAAATATAAGTGTCGCCTTAATAGCATAATAACTTATTGGTATGGCAATAAATACAATTGCTTAGAAAAGTTTGATTTCAAATATAATTTTCTATTGAATGAAAACAATATAAATAAATGATCGTGTCTTTACATTTTTTTATTGCTTATAACTCTCCCTGAAAATATACTTAATCAGCAATTTTTACTTGTTAGTGATGTAGTGATGTCTCAAAATAGAGATAAAAAATAAAAGTGCTACAAAATTTACGAATGTATTTTGTAATAAAAATATTTAGCATATTGAAAAGGACAAAGCATTTCATTGAAATTTTAGTTTTAAATAAAGTTTGATGTTTTAAATTCATTTAAATGTACAAACGGCTACAACTAAACCAATAAAAATTTTTCTTACATTTGAAACATGAATTTTCTTATCTGTTCTTTAGGATTTCAATGAAGAAAAAAATAGTTAAAATGTAAAATGTTTTATATCGTTATACTAAATTATACCAGTATAATTAGAAGTTTTAAAAACTTATTAATTATATTAACTAAACACATTGGTTCCACAAACATTTCTAGTAACAAGCATATATTATATTTCAAGGATAATTTATGCATCAGTTAAACAAAAATATTTTTCATAAAACATGAACTGTTTTACCTCAAATTATACAAATAATTTTTTATTGACATTTGAAGGAAATTTCAAGGAAGAAACCCAGTCAGAGAGATAAAGGTTATTTTTCCTAAAAAAATTGATGGTTATACAAAGAAATGAAAGTGCACAAGATCATCCACGGTATTCTTCATTCACAGAAATTTTAATTTTATTTTAAATAATTTACATTTAAAAATTAAAAAAATATAATTAATCAGACTGAGATAATTATAAAATCCTTTTTAAATTAAAAGGAAATCAGATATACTTTTCTTAGGCATAACATTAAAATCAATGACTTAGTTGTAAAAATTATAAACAAATGTGTAATGTGCTTTTTAATATACTATTTTGAATACTAGAAAAAAATTTAAGATTCGAAATTTGTGAATTTGATAAGAGAGAGTTGAAGCAAGACTTTCCAATTCATATTTTTACTAGTCTTAAATAATTACTTAAAAGTTAACAAAATTAGTGCAAATGATATAATGAATTTATTTTATATGCATAAATGAATTTGTCAAAATTATGAATTACAAAAATTTAGAATGACTCCTTATTTTATCACTATTATAATGTTTTTGTAAATCCAAAGACTAATCTGAAAAATTTTAAATTAAAATAGTTTATACGCAGTATTATTTGAAGATCTTTATTCAATAAAATAAAACATTTAATTGGGTGTCTTTTCAATAAATTTAAGTAAATTTTAAAATTTATGAAAAATTAAATAATTTTTATAATTTATAAATTCAGGATGCGAAAGATTCTAAATTAAAAAGATTTTTAGAATTCCAAAACAGTTTTAAAATTTAGATTCGTTTTCGAATTTAAAGAAAGTTTATAATTTATTTACCCTTTGTTGGAGGCTTAAATTATATGAAATTTTTTTCGACATTGGATTTGGTTACAATTTAAATATATTTTTATTAATAACATAATATAAATGTAAGACTGTTTGTAGAATTTCATTTGAAAATGTGGCTCGTTGTAAACTGAAATATAATAAATAATTGTAAAGTTTGGAATTTTGCAATTATAAGGAAATTTTTTTTTCTCGTGAAATCGTATAAACACAATTTTATATGAAATTTTTATTAAATTAACATATGAAATTTTTATTGATTGAATTTTTATAAATATTTGAATTTAATTTGAAAAAAATTATGAATATGGATGTACTTTTTTACATTAAGATTTCGATATATACGTAATCTGCCCATAATATCTTCGTACTTATCATTTAAGAATCTGCGATTCTTTAAAACACTGAGAATAAATATTTTTTAACAATTCATCTATTTTTTATTTAAAGTTTAGTAACTATAAGTTAAAGTGATAAAAATAACCACACACACACACATTTTTGTCTAAGACGTAGGATTTAAAGTAATAAGTAGCAAAAATTTCCAAAATGATTACAAGAAACCACAGAATGTAAAAAAAAATTTGATAGCAAAATTTTATTTTTGAAACTTAATTATAATTTTGTAATTTTGAGCAGACATTTTAAATCTTGATAGATTTATCATGTTCTTCGTTAGAATTTCTATATTTAAAACATTTTGATGCAGTTGAAATCTTATATAAATGTGAAGAGTTAAAGATAAATTTCACCATTAATTAAAAAAACTATTTGAAAACAATAAAGTGACCTTTCCTGATAATGCAACCAGTGTAATATTTTGTCAATAACAGATTAGCTACTACATAAGTGTTTGAGAATTTTGTACATCAGAATATATGCTGTATGTAAAATAATGAGAGACCTTTTTATCATACAAATATTAAAAAAATTCATAAAATAACACATTCCTTAATTTCTGGATGAAACTTCATAGCGTAATTATTTATAAGCACAAGTATGTTCCATTCTTTTGTTTAATTTATTTTCAAGTTTTTGTTTTACTTTTATAGATTTTTCTTGCACTATATCAATAAAAATTGTGAAGATTTTGCTGTAGGGATGGCAAAAACACTCGTAATGAAACTTATGTGAATGTGGAGTTTCGGAGTAATTAAAATTTTTTTCAAGCTGTTTCCTACAATCCTCTGTTTCTTCTAGTGCAGCCATTCATCCGGAAATTGGCGGTACTCTTAATGACGGTTCTTTTTAATGTACCTTTTTAATGTATTTGAAATATTAATAATAATTAAATTTCCTAAAATAATTTCAAGCATAATTTTTTACTATTATTTAGGTTCATTTTCTAAAATGTGTACGCAAAATTGCAAATTAAAAAAAAAAGTTTTAAATATATTAAAATGGATCATTAAAATTTGAACTTGACGAAATTAATTTCAAATTGGTTGTTTCCATGTATTTCAATGAAACAATTTTTTGCGAAACTATTCGAGAAATAACTATTTAAAATTCCTATGTTCCGTATATGACTGATAGAGTATTTTATAATTTAAAAAAGCTGTATATAACCATAAATCAAAACTGAAAAATCAAGAAAAGGAACATGTTAAACCGTATATATTTTAAATTTTGGAAAATTGATTATTTTTTTAGAAAAACATATATATCATTTCTTAAATTGTACACCAGAAGCAACTGTTGGTAAAAAAAATAATAGTAATTTGCAGAAATGAAGATTCGATATTTTTTTACCTTTATTTTTTCTCTTTACATTCAAATGTTACAACAACAAAATCTTCTCAAATAGTAACAATTTATTAAGAAATTCATTTCATATTTTCAACCTTTATTTTTAACAATAATAACAGTTGCATTTTTTTATATAACCAATTTAGTATGTCAACTTACAATGCATTGTATTCAGGAGTACAACAAGTTATTTAAAAAAATATTTAAATCATATTATTTGCACTTCTTTGCTGTATGAGCTGTTGTTTCATTTTGCATTAATAAGGTGGTGGGCAATCACACACCACTTTACATTAAAACCGTCGAATCATGATTTGTTTAACTTATGGTCATTCACTGAAAAAATCCATTTATTTTGTATTACTTGAAAAAAAAATTCCTAAATTGAAATTTGTGAGATAAAACTTTACCAAGCTGTGACATGCTGGGAATGCAGTGGTTGTTTTTACACGCATGATGTTGTTGTAAACACTTATGTGGCAGTTAATCGCCAGAAAACGAAGAAAAAAATCAAGGCTTGATGAAAAATCTTGGGATTACAACTTGGAATGTCGCAGTTTCAAAATTTTGCATTAGATCAAGTGCACAATTTTCCTCGGGATGTCCAAAGTACATGCTTTCTTTCTAGTGACATCTTACAATAGCAGTTTAAGGATTTGTTTCTGATGCAACTTTAAACATAATCGTTAGCTCACTTGCCAGTCCTTCTCTTCTCGCGACTGCAATCCAGAAAAGCAATTTCTTCAAACTTCTGCATCATGACCTTAACTGTAATTAGCAATAATATATTTCAACAGAAATTTCTCACTCAATTTGCACACATCATCAAACAATGCATGCTTGATATTTTACAATTTATTTCCTTTAAATGAACTTCTGAATGGATAAAATTTGCTATTCACCCAATTTCTTTATAAGCTATATGCTTTATAAGTGGAAACATGACAAGACAGCATTTTATGAGGAATAAATAGGGAAAGCTGAATTTGTGCCAACATCTATTTTACCAACTTCGGTTTCCTTGTTAATTTATTCAATTATAATTATTAGAAGTAATAAGAGCAGAGCTTCATCCTTTCTACTATGATCTTTTATGTGCGTGAAAAATCTTGTAATTTTCATTCAACAATAAATTCAATGAAAGTTACAAGATTTTATATTGGTATTTTTCTGTTAAAGCCGTCATTTGTTATAGGCTATCTGCTGAATATTAATGAAATACTTTTTTGTTGCAGGAAAAAAATTGCAAAAATCCTTGAAAATATCAGTTAGTTGAAGAGTATTTTTTTAAATAAAGATTCGTGATTATATAAAAATTTTAAATACGTTGAAGGTAATTAAATAATAAAAAAATATTTCCCTTATTTCTGTAATATTGCAAATTACTCAAATATTTTCGTTTCATTTCTATTAATATTCAAATTGTTCAAAGTTTTGAGAACGTTTATTTATTAGGTTGGGGAAAAAGAAATCCATTATTTTTACGTGAACTTTTTCTAACTTTTTTCAGATTTGCTTTGTAAAAAGGTTTAAAACAGTTTTCACGTAGATTTTTAGGTCTTGTGCGAAGCTACGACTGCTGACATGCTGTCAAGTTTGATAATTTTTGATATTTTATAGACATTCTCGACGATGTTGTATCCATGCGAGGTGTATCTTATTTAGCATCCAAATACCCAAACGGAATTGACGAAACGAAAATTGTGCGTAACTGGTTGTTACAGTCATATATATAGGACGATAAACACCTTTCGCAATTTTAGCCACCTGGCTGTCCAAATTTTCTGTTGGTTGTCTTCTATTTTTAAAACCTTGTACTCATAGCTGAATTAATCAAACAAAAAACCGCAAGAGAATATTTTAGTGACTAATGTCACCTTTCCAATGAGCATAAATTTGAAATTGTTTGATAGATACCTCACGAGATAGCGATCACTACAGACGTCTACCGAAAAAATAATGGATAACTTTTTCCCCAAACTAATATGTTATGTGTATCATTTTGAATATATGTATCATAAATATACGTTGAAATTTCTATAAAATTGATCGAACTTTTATTATTTTGTGAGATAAGTCTTTTATGCTAAACTTTAAATAAAATATTTGATTTAGAAATTGCCATCTCATAAATGGAGAAAGTATGGAACGTCAATTTCACTGCAACCTTTATATGAATAAAATGTTTTTTAAAAAAATAACGGAATGAATCAAAGAGCTTTTGAAACTACAATTTTATTTTCGAATTATCCTTTCTTTACTAATCCTTTCTTTACTAATGAGCTAAGTATTACACATTCTAAGCTTAAAACTTTCATAAGAGTTGTCCAATTTAAGACATTTCCTGGTCTAAACTCAACCATAGACGTAAATCAGACCTGATACAATATTCTTTAAAAGCCTTATCAAATGGAATTTCTTTTTTCCCATTAAATAGAAGAAAACAAAACCGTGAAAAATACATTAAAAGCTTAAATTTTATATATTAATGATATAAACCATTTAAACTTTCACTTACCACGATACTTCTTTCAATATAACCTATTATGGAAAGGTTATATTGAAAGGATTTTAATACAAATTTTTACTTTATCAGTTTTATACGTTGGAAACAATTATAACTAAGCAAAATCTGCTAAAGAAGTAAATTTTCTTAATGAGTTTTGATTTCATTGCACATATTTAATTGTATAAACACGTGGGACAAATGCGCATTTGATGATTTAAAATATACCACTTTTGTTAAATATTAGACGTTATTTTTAAGATATGAATGCAATAAATAATGATTCAGTTTAAAATGAAAGTGATTAATGGAATAATAATAATTAAAATGATAATAAAAATCAATATAAAATAGGAAAACTTATTTTTGAATTTTGCTTATATCTTTTCAGATTAAAATACTTGAGGATATTTTTTTGACTTGACAAGATGGAACATAGGCTGATTCGGACTATTATTATTTATATTATCCACTTAGCTTATTATGAAATTCCCTGTGGGGATAGTTAATCCCTTTATCCATATAACAATCATGATTACAAAATATTTTTAAATTTGTAACTTTTTATTTATCAATAAAAGGATAATCTAGGCGAATGTTGAAGATATAAGGTTCTGCAAAATTTGTTTCTTGAAAATTTTGCACGAAAATTGTCACAAAGGGCGAAACAAATAACGCTATGAGCAAGTTTGTTACCAATTTTAAAATACATTCTGATGTCAGAAAGCAAACATTTATCATCACAGAGAGTTGTCATTAAATCCATTATATTATAAAATCGCATCTTCAAGCTTACATCAAATCAATATACGATTATATATGAAAAATATACGATTTATTGAACTCAGTAGAATATAGTAATCATTATCAGCATATGTAATTATTCCAAAATAAGATCATTTTATAAATAACCGAATAATTCATTTTAGACAATTAACATATGAGAGTAACTCATGGCTTTTTGAATTGCATTGCAGACAGTCTGAAGATTCTTCCTTTCTCGTTTCCGAAGTCGGTCTTGGGTGGAAGGGCTCTTGCCACCTGCTCCACTTCTGCCGGAGAAAAAGTCGACTTCAGGTGGATCAAGAATGGAGAGGACATAGCAAGGCAGAGCAATGTCAATATTCGATCTTTTCCGGATCTGACAACTATAATCCTTGATCCTTTAACGGAGGAAGACAGTGGCAACTATACGTGCACCGTTAGTTCTCGAGGATTTTCGACAAGTTTTACAGCTTCATTGGACGTCTTGGGTAAGTCATTATTTCTATAGAGTATCTTAATTTATAAATTAAACTATAATAAAATTTGTTTTATTCCATTATTAGTTCCTCCATCATGGAAAATAACCCCCAAAGACGTAAATGCTGTGAGAGGAGACACTTTGGCATTGAACTGCTTGGGGGAAGGAAAACCAAAGCCTTCAGTTTCATGGCAAAAGGCATCTGGTAAGCTGATTTCCTTTTAATCTTAGAAACTATTTTGCTTACTCTGTCTAGAATTAACAATTCCACAGAATTTCTCAATTATAACAAATTACATACTCGTATAGTCTTTCTATCTTTAGCTATATCTATCTAAATATGTTATTATAACGCCTGCCAATTATTTGTATACGTTAAATATGGTTATAAAATTCGTAGCTAGATTGACCCAAATCTGATATTTCATTTATTTTTATTATTTGTAAATTATCCAGTACGAGATTTTAATAACGTACTAATAAAGATTATATCTGTTTAAAAAATTTTAATTTAATTATAAGTATTCTCAGTGTAGATTTCGTTTTTTGGATAGTAATTTAGAATTATAAGGCTTGCATTTTATTTCCCACAATAAGAAATGAATAGACATTTCTTTTAGTAGATTAATAATGCATTGAATAATGCATGAATTATATTCACGTGGTACAAGATTTTTTGATATAATCATAAATAATAAATTACTTTATAAAATATTTCCAAATAGTTTGTAGATGATATCTATATATTTATTTACTAGTTATATATTTTTTAAGTGAATGTAAAAAAATCCAGATATTTTTAATCACAATGTTATTAAATATTTTTAAAAATTTCTTATAGTATTCTAGGTGTTAGTTGTTAGAAAAAAATTAAGCAAAGTATATAAGATGTAATTATCTTCTTTCCTCAGATATGAATCCTGTCATAGCTGCGCTGAATGGCAGCCTCGTCCTGCAGGATGTATCGAAGGAAGATGAAGGAATCTACACATGCAACGTCTCTAATGGTGTGGGAGTCGCTCTCGTCAAATCGGTTATACTGAAAGTCACAGGTAGTCTTTCAAATTCTAGGAATATATAGATAAATTCATTAAAAATATTCTACGTAAATAATATTAATATTCTTTAAAATCATTTATTTATTCTCTTAAACTAGATATTGTGATTGGAAAAGTGCTATTGCTTTAATGGTACAAAAAATAATTATTTATGCTAACTGTACTATATGGAAGTGTATTCATTCCATGATAAAATATATGATAATGCAAAATGAGAAATGAGCCACATCACTGCTTTTAAAATTTATTAAATAATTGCAGAAGTTTTTATTATTTCTTTTATGTGTGAAATATAAAAGTAGTAATAAAAGTTTTTGCATATGAAATAAAAAGATAATTACATGGTTTAAAGATTAGTATTTATATTCTTTGTCTTCAAACAAATGCAATTCGTTAGCCTTTACATTCAAATAAAAATATTTAACTTTGTTTATGATTGGTTAGGTGATCATTCCGTTGCCAATTTTAGCTCACAGAGACTAACTTAATCAAGAACATATAATTTAAAAACGCTTTCCAATCGCTTACATATGGGTAGAAATTTTGAATTCATAAACTATTGCGATTCGTAGACAGAAAACCAATCGTTTTTCCGAGTGAGTTCTTTGCTTTTCATTCCTGAATAAAATACCTTATACTCAACTCAAATGAAAATGTATTCATTTGAGTTGAGTGAATGAAATAACATTTTTTCTTGGTGAATATAAAGAACATGTTTACGAAAATATTATTGACTTATTCATAAAACTTATGTGAATGACTATTAATAGTAAATATATTCATAAGATTTGCTTTTTATTTTTTATTACGTTACACGAATTCACCTGTTCCTATTTAGTTTTATTTATCTATGTGTGAAGAACATTCTGTCACGATCTATTCAAAATACTTTTTCTTTCAATAAATTATCAAGGTATATTAGTCCATTTTTGAATTTTTATTTTTTAAGTACCCAAGTGCCATTATAAAATATATCTTGATAAACTTGGTAATATTAGTAAACATTATTTTATTTATGTTATCAAGTCTACCAAGATATATTTTAATTGAATTAAACGAATATTTGATTTATTTTATTATCTTTCAATATTATGGCCATCGAGGTCAAATTTTGAATCATAACTCCCAAAATCATAATTTCAATCACATATTTTTATTAAAAGATGACCACTCTATGAACTCTTTCTCTAATCATTATATAAACGAGGACGATGAATTCAGGAAATGTTTTGTGTTTATCGAATAAAATATAACCTATCAATTTTCGTAATTTGCATCATATTTAACATTCTTTATTTGAACAAAATAAAAATAATTCATTGTCGAACGAGTTCATAGTAATTTGATTCGTAACTATGTAAGCTAAGCTATGGATTCTTGACTTAACCGAAGACCGCAGCCCTGATGGGACACAAAGAAATAATGGATAAGCTTTTATTTTCTGACGAGTTGTTCTCAAATTACTGTAATGACCGCCAATGCGAATGTTTTCAAGATTTTTAAAAATGATAAATTACATTAACCTAAAAATTATGTTATTGCTTCATCGTCCAAAAATGAACTCTATTAAAACAAAGTCCCCTCTCGTCAAAATAATGTTGATTTTCGTATGCAAAGTTATATCCAGTATACACACAATGAGTAGTTATTATACAATAGAATGTATTATGTATTGGATTATTATTAATCGAATAAATGCCTTCTACTCGTAATAGTAATGAACCGTTGTTATTACGTATGTGGTCTTCCGCAAGATTCTGATATAATATAGAGTTAAAATATGTATTCAGTTTTTACATGTCAATTACGTATTTCCCTAATATCCTATATTGAAACAACAAGATGTATAAGAAAATATTTTTAATACTTTTTATTCAATAAGTGGTGCAACTAAAGAGAACAATTCATAATAAATTTTCAGTTCACATCAATATCCAAACGAGCGAAAAATGCACAGAGGAAAATTTAAGAAATTTTTGTAAGTGTAATTATTATTTTAAATTATATTAAAACAATAAATATATTTAGGTTGGTTAAGGAGTCGTTATTGTTACCGGAAGGTAGTGAGTACGAATCCCTGCTTATCCGAATATCCGTCGTGTACATTAATGTCGACTGGGGTACGTAAAATATGTACTCTATGTTTCCATTCCAAATTAATACCTACAGGGGTGTTAGGAGCCAGGTCATGGGTCTTCTCTGGCTTCTTGTCATTAAATTGGAAAACCCAGATGGTGGTGCCGTCTATGATCCGAAGTCGTACTTCCACTCTCGAAGGGGGGTGCTCTGTTCAAAAAAGGAAGTTCTTTTTGAATTCATACGCCCAGTCCCTGATGGGCGGGCATGGCTTCGCCAAGTGTTATAAATAAAAACAACTGCGAGAGATTTGTAGTTAAAGGAATAAAATTATAAGAAAACACATTATAAAATCGATTTATGCATAAGAAAAACTGCATTAACAATCAACAACTACAATTAGAAAATAAAATATCGTGTACTCATAATATTTTCTAAAAACTTTTTTTCATTAAAGAAACTTTTTCAACATCGTAATAAAATGAAATTCTCTCCCCCACACAGAATCAATCATATATTTTCCTCTCTTCCGTTCTATAAATAATGAAGGAATTAATTTTATTTTCCAGCAAAATAATTAGAACAACTCAGTTTTGTATTTGTAGTTAAGTAAAATAATATGAAATATGTATGTTTAAATATTTTACATGAAAGAACAATTATCGTAATTTCAATTGATCAGAAATGTTATCAACTTTATAGTTGTAATATTTTTGAATCACTACTTTATTAAATTTTATAAAATTGAAATTCAACATGAAAAATCGAAGTTGTCTTTGTTTTTTTATTGGTTAAAATAAAAATAATAGTAAAAATTAAAATTAATTAATTCTTATTTAATGAAAAAAATAAAATAAAGTAATTCTTAAAAGAAAGAATTTTTTTTTACTATGTAAAGAGAAAAGAAGCTCTTTAACTAGGTCCCTTGCTGTAGAAGAAGACAAATGTTGTTGCTACTATATAGCACAGTGGTATAATTTCATAGATCTCTGCTCAATTGTGGAAATAACTTCCACGAATGATATTTGTATATGTGTTTCATTTCAGGTTCAGTTAGTGATCATATTTTTTACGTTTTCTGAACTTGGAAACAGTCTTTCATTGCATGGGAAACTTGCCTGTTACAAGCTACAGTAGTGATTATCATTCGCATATTAGCTAGTATTATATTTATAAATTTGTATATACATGTGTATATGAATACGCATAATATTTATATATGCAATAAATCTATCTAATTACTAGTTAAAGACATATGAAAAGAAGACAATAAATCAAGGATTTTTATTATATACGACGTCAGCGTTTTTATGATTATTTTATTTAGCTGAAATAAAAGCGTTTATTATAATACTTGCGCAAGAGTATTGAATTTTTTGCATGATAAAATAGTGTTTTAATTTAAAAAAAGGATTGTGTAGTAAAAAATATCATAATTTGTGCTCTTTGAAAATACTGATTTGTAAAAGATAAGTAAAATCGGAAGCACAATTTGATAATTTAACAAAACATAGAACTTAAATTGAAAAGGAATACTACGATAAGGCTCAAATTTATTATAATAATGATTCACTTACTTAAATTTTATAATTAAATTAGAAGTGTAAAACTGTAAAAAGTGTTCATATTAAATACTTGAAATTTTAAGTGTATTGTCTATACATAATTACTCTGTACTGTATGTAGTACTGTAAATATTGAAAAGTTTGTTGTTCCAGTATAATGTAGTTGTGAGCAAAAATGGCGTAGGTTATCTCTATATACTTTCTAGTATTATATTTAGATATTTGTACTTAAATATAAAGTAATGTTATATGTTCATAATAATTACGCATATTTACGCATATATACGTACATATGTTAATGCACATTTGTACATAAATATGCGTAATGTTTGTATATACAATATCTGAAGTAACATCAACTGGGATGTAATACAATGGGTATTGTGAAAGTATATTGTGCAATAGAATTTTCAATTGTAACTATGCACTGTATAAAACATTTAAAGTTTATTATAACAGCAATTTTCATATTACAATCTTAAAATAAAAATGAGATGAATTATAGAACTTATTGTTAGTTAGTTCAAAATGCCTCCTAATGAGGGCGCTGTTTTCAATACATTTTCAGTTAAACTAACGCCATTAACGTTGACTTTCTGCGTCGGTAAATCAAATGATCTTGTATTTTTGTTTAGTTGATTTGAAATATGTTGCGATTGTGACAAGATAATATCATTTTCTTTTATCCGTCATCTGTCAGACACTATAAGCAGCTTGAGATTTTGATGTAATGATGATCTTTAGCAATGCACAGAGGAAAATGCAAGCGACGAGTGGAGCGTTTTTCCTCATCATTGGATGCTTTCTGGAAAGTAAGTTTTTGCTCTGAACTGGATTCAGAACTTTTTCATTATACCTAAACTTTTTAATATTAGAACCTAAGTTTTTATCACGGAAGAAAATTATCATATTACAAATGAGATCAAATGCTAGATTATATTAGAAATAAATATTGTTGTTTTCTTGAGTTAATTTGATGATTTACAACTTATAACGATTTATGAATAAATAAATCCATTGAAATTCTTTTATATTTTCCCCCTATAGTTGTAAAATGGTTCATTCCTGTACATATCACGTGGAATTATTATATTTTGTTTAATGAATAATGCTAGGGAAGACTTAAGCATATTTCCGTGTAAAAGGATATGAATGTCTATGAAGCTCTTTTTGATGAAAGTAATAATTAATTAGAAGGCACATTTTCAAGTATAAGATATCTTTTACCAATTTTAAAGATTCTAACTCATAAATATTGTTATCGAATGTCAAATAACTCTGAGCATTACTGCAAAATTTTATTGCAGTATAATATTTCCATATTTAAATATACTGTAAAAAATAAATGATTTTGCTTCAACTGAGAAAACACTTTTTTTAAAATCATATTGTTGCATTCGTAATAAGCCCTTGATTTTTGTCATTCATCATTATTGCTTAATACCATTTAATAACTGATAATCCAAGTCTCATATAATAGAGCCATAGGAAATGAAAATTTTAGGATTGTAAAATTGTTACTACTATATAGTAAAAGTATTGATATGAAAATTAAATATTTCATATTCGCACTATCGAAAAGTGATTACTGATAAGTATTAAAAAGTATCACATTCTGAAAACTATTATATAAATGGAAATCTGCCTTTATAATTATTTCTGATATTTCTTGTAAAAATTCTTTTTAAAACTTCGTTAAGATTGTTTTCATCAATTAACAGCACTTTTATTTATGGTCATTAATTGCTCCACTAAGATCACTTTGAAAAATTAATGTGATTCTGATAATATTAATTTTTATTGAAGTTAGTGTCAAGGCTTTGGAGTTGTGAGGAAAGATTACAGAAATATAATCTGCAAAATTAAATTTGGTTAAAAGTACTTGAAAACCTTTAAGAAATATTATTTCTACCAATTGTTCATATTTCGAGTATTTGTAATCGAAAATTATTTCTTTGAATAGTAAAAACGTTAAAACTGATTTTTCAAAAGGAAGTCATTTCCTATGCGATTGAAGTAAGTTGGTATTTCAAAAAATGCACAAAATTTTATAATGTCAAATATTACAGTATAGCTCATTTTTACGAATCTCTATTTATGAGCATTTACTAAATAGTGACTAGTTTCTCACATGGTTGGTTCTTCAGGCACAGTGATAATTTTAACTACTATTTATGAATTAAAATTTTGAGAAACACATTTTTTTGTGAATTCCTTTTCCTGCATTCTTTCGTTAGCATTTATATTTTTGAACAGCTTTCCTTGGATGTATTTTTTTTAGTGATTTTCCTTAATTTTTCAATTTTTTGTTTTATAGTTAAGAAAATTTAGACTAACGTTTTTACTGGAGAATCATAAGTCTTTTGACTTGGAAGCGTTGCTAATTTTAAAACCAGATTTTTTTTTTTTAACAATTCGTGTGGAATTTCTTTTACCTTATCTAACTCCCTCCTTACAGAGCACACATCAGATTATGGCGAATCAATGAACCTCGACAGAGAAACGACGCAAGATTGTCCGTTTTTGTTTCTGGTTCGAATGTGAGCTCTGGTATATTTTGTGCTTAAGAAATGTTGGAAATGTATGGTTCTAAAATATGTAAGGAGTACGATTGAGAACGTGATGGATGAAAATGAAAAAAAAAAAAGAAAAAACTTTCAGTTATCAAATAAAAAGGAGTGTTTACTGTATAATTTTGTAAATAAATAAATTAGATGATGTAATTTATTGAATATTTTTTTTACTCCAGATCCCCATCAGAAATTATTTAATAACAGGAATATATTTTGTCCTAAATGATTTTGTCCTGCAGCAGGTGTAGATGGAGAATCTTTGCAAGTCCAACCATTTTCTTTTCCGGCGCAGTCTGTGGTTGGGAAGCGAGCTGGTGTCATGTGTTCTCCAACTGTAGGTGGCAAGATGGAGTTCCAATGGCTTCGCAACGGGCGAGAGTTGACCAAAGGAATCAATGTAGACATCAGATCCTTCTCAGACATTTCTAATCTTGTCATAGATCCACTTGCAGAAGAAGATTCTGGGAACTACACGTGCGTTGTGCGTTCCGGAAGCAAGACTGCCCAGTATACAACTGCGTTGGAGGTATTAGGTAAGTAGGATAACTGAATAATAGTGAATAATAAATTCACTGAATAACAATGAATAAATGCATTACTGAATAACAGTGAATAATAGCATCACTGAATAACTCTCAGAGTTTGCATTCAATATTCTGTACTACTTGATTTGTGTGCTTGTAGGGGAAAACAACATTAAGTGAATCTATATAGTAATACAAAGGTTAAAATTATTTTAACCTTTGTATACTATGTAGATTTTAGGCTCTTACTCATACGTCACAGTTTAATAACAGTTTATTTTTTTTTCTTGGCAATTTTTTTAATATAACAAAAGAAAAAAATTATTATTTAATGTTGGAAAGTAAATAACATATTATATATTTTGCAAAAGATGAAATTTGAGTATTAAATTGTTATTTAATAAATTAAATTAATTAACAAATTAATTAATTCAATAAATTTAAATTAATATTTTCTTATATTGTTTATTTAAAGTGAGAAGATTTAGAAAACCGAAGCAAAATTTGTGTTTGAAAAGATATTAAAAAGTTTGTATCCTTAATGCTATTTTAAACTTTAACAATAAATTTTGCTACAGTGTCTCTACGATTTTTTAAGGAATCTATTTACATTATTATCACTACGATATAATTTAATTAGGAATAAAAATTAATTTAATTTACTAATATACGAACATTAACCAATAAATTTTTTTCTTGCTTATTATTTTCTGAGATATGTGATTAAAATTAATACACTTATTTTAGGAAAATTGAAAAGTAGAATATTGAATAAGTACATTCAGAATTATGGGTAAAATTCACCAATTTTGTAAATGGTTCTGAAATCAATTCAACTGTTCTAAATTGAAATGAAAATAGAAAATAAAAATCTTTAAATTTGGAATGTTTCATTTTGAAAAAAAAAAAAAAAATACAATGCATAAAATCTTATGGTATATGATTACCTAATGCTTTTTAAAATAATAAAACCAAATGATACTCTTATTTCAGAAAAGCGCAATTAAGAGCCTGTCGTTCGATGTCATTTTGTATCTCAATAATATCTCAAGCATGTTCAATGTTCAAATGATTATATGAAAAGGAATATTTTTACATCGTTGAGATCCTTGTAAAGCATGTTTTTCAAGATAACGTTAATATATGCTTCATATAACACCGGATCTATTTATTAAATACAATGCTTTTCAAAACATTAATCAAATGAAACTGTTAAAAGACTTAAAAGGCAGTGTGAAAACTAATTACTATCCCGCATCAAATTGTGCAAATAATGGTGTAGAGATTTATCTATATTCTGTGTATCCAAATTTTAACAAGGAAATAAACAAATACATTCAAAATTAAATCTCATAGATATTAATTTTTCATTTCAATCAGACAAAAAATATTTTTAATAATTTGATTTGTTTTTCCTCAATGGTAACTTCGTTCACATGAAGTTTACTTAGATCTGGACCCACATCTTAAAATCGATTACAAACATCCTTTTTAGCAATGGGAATCAAATCCGTGAACTAGACACTAACCACATTAGTCTTATAACTTGGTATTCTTGATTGGAAGATCTGGCTAAAATTATTTTTGGCTCAAACCTTTAAAAGGAATAAAACGTTTTCATTTTGATTTCGTTTTATTTAACTAACGTATCCATCAAAAACTTGTAGATACATTCTGATTTTAAAATCATTTACTTAGTTCAGAGAAAATTAAAACTTTATTTCTTTAATATAAGCTCAATGTTTTTAAAAAATAATCAAATTTGAATTCAAAATGCAAAATAAAATAAATATTTTAATATATCACAAATATTTAGTCATAAAAATGATTAAAAATACTTCAAAATGAAATGTTTTAATATATTTTCATTAATTTAATATATTTTTTAAACTTTCTTTGAATGTTATATCATTATCATTATTGCGTTTTTTGTAAACTATTTAAACAGTTAGTTTAAATATATAAAATTATTATGTACGTGTAAAGTAGTTTTATGTAACAATAATTTCTCTTTCATCAATGAACTGAGAGAAATATTTTTCATATTTATTTTCTCAATTTTGATTGAGGGTGATTCAGGTGTTTGGATATTATATTTTTATCGCTTAGTTTGTGTGTTAAACCTTTGAATAATTTGATTCATTTATAATGGAGAGAGCTTGTTTTCTTATCACAAAAATCACTTTTTTAATTTAATTAAGTAATTTAATTGAAGACTTTATTTTCATTATGCATTTTTTTTCAAATGCTTTTTTTTTAAATAGCTTAAAGAATAAAAAAATATTATAAAAACCTATATAAGATAATTTTTTATATTTTACATGATATGTCATTATACATATTATCCTTAATAAAAAAAATTTATGAGAAAAATATTTCTTCATAGGAATTTAATGGTGATAACTTTTTACTTCATTAAAAAGTGCAGGACAATATAGGAAATTTTATTAACAAGTAGTTCATTCGGTGTGGACTCGCTTATTTATTGAAAAATTTAATTTATTCAAATCCATTACGTTTTGTACTATTTTTCTTACAAATATAAATTTTTAATTGAAAATCTTTCTTTCATATAATAATTCTGAAAGGGAGAAATTTTAAATGTGAATTCAGAAATAAGACTTGCTTACATTCTGAGTGATTTCTGAATGTTTTCTGGTATTTTGGATGACTCAGATATTTGAATTTACATTAATTAGATATTGAAGAAATTATTATCTATGTAAGTTAAAACTCAATGAAAAAGTTTATAAAATTTTTGAAAATTTAAATCATGGTGTTTAGGAATGATACATTTAGCAACGCATGGTATCCCAGCAGCTGAAAACTCTCATATCATCCATAGTATTTGTCTTCAGGAAGAAACATTTCTGTATAACTGGCCATATTTAAAGCGTAGAAAGGAAAGAAACTCAAAAATTAACAACCCTCCTGCCTGATACATATGCAAATAAACAAACAAATAAATCGTTTTCTATTGTCCAACAATGTTATGATTTATAGTGTTTTTGATATCTATGCTTAAATTTTTTGACAGTTCTATTAGAAGTGTCATTTATTTCTACTTAGTTCCTCCATCTTGGAAGAAAGCCCCACACGATGTCGACGCTTCCAGTGGAGATTCTGTTCTTCTGAACTGCAGAGGATCCGGAACTCCTATCCCTTCGTCAACATGGTGGAAAACGCAAGGTACTTTTCAAAATTTTCCACGATTAAAATTCATTTAGTCGTAATATTTATCAATGCATTAATACACTGGTTACCAAAAATTAAAAAAAACTCACAATAGCTATAACTCTCCCAAAAATAAGCCAATCTCAATGAAATTTGATTTTGATGGTAAATAAAAGGAGCTGAAGATATGATATTGTGCAAAATAATGGAGCTGCTGTAGGAATAGTTCATATGCGAGGAGCATAAAAGTATATGTGTCAGAGCAAGGAGCAATCGTTGCTGCTTCTTAAAGATTTGAAATATGGCATAGCGAAATTTTTACAATGGCCTCCAGGGATTGTAACAATTTCGCTATGGCTATCATTGTAACAATGGCATTTGACCAAACAATTTTGATGGTGAGCTATTGGAAGACCATAGGTTGGATAAAATGAGATAGAGCTTACTACATGGTTGAATATAAATCTGTCTATGATTCATAGACAAATTTGGCAACAATTTCTAACCACGTATTTGGCATTCTACGTGATTCAGACAAGGACGCGCTACCACGTGTGCATATCACCAATATTTGTCATTATGTGAACGAAGTAATACAACCGCAATTCTGTCTGAACTCAGATACTCTCTCACTGCAAAATCCAGAAGGTTCGTATCTAAGTCAACCGTGCGTTGAAGGCTTCACGAATATCATATGAGGGGTCCAGTCAATTGTGTCCCGCTCACGTCACGCTATAGGCAGGAACGTTTGCAATTGTCACGTTAATATGTCCACTGGATGAGCGATGAATGGATATCTGCTCTCTTCACGGATGAGCCCAAGCTTAGCCTCAAAAGTTAAAGTAGGCACATTTTCATTTGGAGAGAACATGGAACTCATTTCCCTCCAACCTCAATTCCAAATCCACCTCCGACATCAGTGTAAGAAATACATACAGATCATGCAGCTTCTGCGTTTGGGGTAATATCCCTTTAGGTAGACGCACACACTTCCATGCCTTTTCCCATGGAAATGCTAATGCTTACACCTGTAGAAAAGACATCTGGATACTTTTGTGCGCCTATGCCTGGTTAATGTGTGGTGTTTTCGTGCTACGCAATGAAAATGCGAGATCACACATGGCTCGCGTTTTGGATGCTCATCTTGAGTGGGAAACAATTGAGCACATGTTGTGGCCAGCTCTATAACCAGCCCTTAACTTAATCGAGCAATCTTGGGAAGCTCTAGGACGATGTGTTGCTGCTCTCAATCCCCCTTCTAAGACCCTAGCCACGCTTTCAAATGCTTTGGAAGAGCAATGAGTCACACTTCCTACACAATTAATAGACAGCATAATTGAGAGCATCACATATGCTGCATCGTTTCACGGGGGCGGGGATCACATCCGATATTAAGGTATTTTTACTATTCAAAATTTACACACATTTGTTCATTGTATACATATGCTAGATTCATTACACCATAATTGGCTGGTGATTTCTTTTTATGCTATTTTGTATCATTTTATGTATTGTATAATGTCTATAAGTTTTCTAAATTCTACGCATAACTTTTTGCGTTATCGTCCTTCGTGTGATTTTTCCCTAATTTATGATAACCATTGTAGATTCCTTATGTTTCAAATTAATGTTGTTCTTTATAAATTGCACATGCACTCTAAGAAAGCTTGTTACATTAACTTTTTATAAAGCAATGAAAGAATTTATTTTTATAACGGATAGGATATAAGTATTTGCTTTCTTAGAAAATAAGCACAAATATGAAAATAGGTAGGAGAGGAAAAAAAATTATTTCTCAATGGGATTTTCAGAAATTATTAATAGGAACAAGAATAAAATGCCAAGTTAAATAGCAGAGGAAAGCAATAAATATTTTTCTGAAAAGCAATTAAATTGTTTTATTTGTCTTTCAAAACATACAATTGTTAATTCTCTTCAGTTGGGAGCGTCATCGCCTCTTATTTTATTGTTGAAATCCTATTTTGTGTTTGAATATTTATTGTGGTTTGGAATCTACTTTAAATTATATGTCCTAGTATAGTTAGCCTTATATTTAAAAAAAAAAAAAAAAAAAAAAAAAAAAAAAGAGACATAAATTACATTTTTTAATATTAGCTGGACAGTGATGATTTGTATTTGCATCTAGCTTCAATAGCATTTTATATCAAGAAGACAAAATCATTAAAATTTCGGGAAAGACCACCGAAGCGATATGGCGTATTTAGAACGTGTCCAAAACCTATTTATTGGGTTCAAATAGAATGAACTCGCTGGTTATTCAGATATTACTTTTATAAAACTAATATTTAAGTTAAAAGTTTTGGATCATTATTTCTTGAAGTTTAAGCTAGATGTCTAAATATTTTCTGTCAAAATGTTCACAGAATCATTTTAAAAAATAAAAAAAGCAAGTAAATTTTGTGGGTTGTTTTGTACCGATAGTATACTATTAATAATGTCTCAGTAAAACCATTATACTCATAGTCGCAGGTATGTTCAATTATAAATATATAGTGAATACCAACTGAGATTGTGAATCATTTTTTATTTCATGTCTATGTCTAGGGAAAAATATGGACTTTATTCCCATGACAGATTCTGAAGTCAATATCGTGATGTCGAATGGAACTCTAAAGTTGAACTCGGTGACAAAAGAAGACGAAGGGCTGTACAAGTGCATCGTCTCCAATGGAATTGGATCACCGCTCACTAAGACCATTGTCCTTAGAGTCACGGGTATGTTCAAAAAGATTGCTGGTCATTAATGGGTTTCTAATACTGAGGCCGTCCTGTTTCTCACAGTTAAAAATAAATATATATATTCTTACTACATTATTTGGTTATTTAAAAATTTATGTTTATAGTTTTGCAACCAATAAGCAAATTATATAATGTGTGTGATTAGTGAAAAACTGTTAAAATCATATCGCAAGGAGAAGACAATGAAAATCTCTGTGAGAAACAATTAGTTCAAACAAGTTTATTTTATCTTTGTTTCCAGTACCCCGCCATCTTTCAATTATTTAATTCGTATCCTTTCTCTTGTCAACAATTTTATCTGTTTTTCATTGTTTGCTTCTCCTAGAAATTTCAAAAGCTTTTTATATTCTATTTACTTATTAAAATTGTAATTATTCTTTTATTGCATAGATAATTTGTATGTCTTTCTTAAAAACTTTCAATACCTATAGAAACATAAAAGTTTGATAATTTTGCTTAAAACAGGCATTTTTGTCAAAAATTCATTTATCGATATCACTTTTTAATTGTTTGATAAAAACAGAAACAAGATTCTTTAATTTTTTTCATTGTTGTTATTTACTGAAGCACTTGTAATGTCTATTGATATTATTTGCAGAATGGACTGTATTTATTCGAACTTGGATACTATTTCATTCGAAAAGTGCTCTGATTGTTAAAAATATAATTTGTCATGAGTTTATGTATTATTGTTTCAATTTCTTTAATTCAAATGTTATTTATTCACAACACATGAGCTCTAATAGTTGACTATAAGAATACGATTTTTTTAAAAGTGCGTTCGATTGTTTTCTTATCTATATTGAATCCGCACATTATTAAATTTATTTAATTACTCCTGTATTTGATGTTTACGATTTTTTCATTTTATACATACATGTGTGTTGATTATAATTCACATCACAGTTATGGAAAGAAGTTTTTAGATTAAAAGTAATTTCTTGTGATAAATTGTGTGAATCTAAACTCTATAATTTGTTTCTTATTTAAACAATTGCAGAAATTGTCTTTTCTATGAAATGTAAATCATTTTATGATTATTAAGGAATTAAAATATTATTAAGAATGTTTTAAGATTAAAAGTCAATTTAAAAATAATAAGTGAGGAGCACCTTATTATTTATCTAAATGCTTTTGATTCATTATGCTTCTTGATTGATTTTCGTAAATAAAAAGTTTATGAAATATTGTAAACCCCTAACCTTTGTGTTTATTCAAGTATACCGTAAGCTTATCTGCTTATCATGTTAATCAAGAAATGTTATTGCCTGTGCTTTGTTTTATTTTTTCCGATACTAGGAGTAATGACATTTGATGAAACTTTAATGATGCATTCCACTGGAAAAAATATTACATTTGCTCTTCGCTTACGTTACTCTCATTTCTTGCAAGAGTGATCCACTTTTTCACTGCGTGTAACTTGAATTCATTACATGTGCAAATCTTTTAAAACAATTAGCAAATCTTTCAATTTAGATAATGGATGAAGCCCTTATTTTTGCACATAAAATGTTTACTTTTATAATCAAAATGCAAGATCAGTAAGTGTTAGAATATGTAAGTTTAATAATGTTTCTGAATGAAAAAATAAATGAAAACCTGATTCATAAGCAAGTTAACAGCACGAAGGATATTTCATACTGAATCGTTTTTAAATTGCAAATATGTCACAAATGCATTCCTTAGTCAAGAAAAAAGGTGAGTGAGCAGCAGCATCTTTCCTGTAGCTAACCTAGAATTGAGCTTAATTAGTTAGGAAAAAGCATCTAGATGGAAGTCTTCGAAATGTAAAAGTAGGAACCAAGCAGAAGACCACCAGTTCTTGACCTGCGAGCTCCAGAGACATCATTTTACTTGGAGAACATTGCGACCACGACCTTTTCTTCATGTTACAGCATCTATTAGTGAACACTACAAATCTTCGGTTAAACTGGGATTAGTGCTCACTTCCTTTCTACAATGGGAGCAATACTTTACCAATCTGACCAAAAAAGTCTGCAAGAAAAAAATTAGGGATGGAAAACAGTGATTCTAAATTGCTTAGAACATTAAAGACTCTGTCAATGCTTTGACTCTTGTACATTTGTGTGTTATGGGTTAACCATTTTCTTACGCTTTTTGTGTTACGCTTTTTTATACTCAATCCGTCAATAAACGAATTGAGTATAAAATATGCCTATAGTTATTGATTATGTTGTACATTTTTCGGCGATTGTTTACGAGATTTCCGAATATATAATTTTTCAACAATCCTAATTTAAGAAGATACTGCTTCATAATAACGTGCATTGTGTTTCCGTTAAGCTATATTTCTCAGTAATCATCCTATTTATCATTCATTTCAACCTGTACACTTATTCCTCGATCAGTGTGTAACTTCTTGTATCATTTTGAAATGCATTTTTCAGAATATCAGTTTTCTTGAACTGCTGAATGAACTGTTTAAAATTATAATATTCGTAGTAGTTTTTTTTACAAGTGTGAAATTTCTGTATGAAAACTTGAAGTTATATAAAGCATTTTATAACATAAACTATGAAAGCTATTACAAATAATGGTTTGCCAAACAATATCAGTGCCATGTTTCATAAAATGTAATAAACATACAAGATTTGTTGCCAAAACAAAGTGTGTAAATACTAAGTTTATATTGCATTAACAGCTTTTTAAACGTGATAAATTAATTAGAAATAGATAATATAACCCCATTTATTGTATTCCCCTTTTAATCAGGCAAATAAACATTTTAAATTTTCAATCAAACTTTTGTGTAAACCTAAGTGAATGTGTGTGTACGGTTTTTTTCAAAGGATATTGACTTTGACGTTATTGGAAAACCAATTGGATGTATAAACCTTCTGGTATGTAAATTGAGTATAAGATGGAAAACTTTAAAACACATTATGTATTAATGTAGTTAATAAATGCAATTAAATTGTTAATAGCGTATGTAGTTTGAGTTAAATAATTTACTCCAGTATAGCAGTACAGATGCTTGCACAGATGGTTCTAATACTATAGTACAGAATATTTGGCAGACGCTGTTAGAATATTCACTAATGCTAAAAGGCAACATTTTAATTTAATTTTATGACTTTTGCATTCGATTTTTTTAAAGTTTTCCTGCGAAACATGTGACTTGCAAAACATGTTTTCTAGATCATCCTTATTTCATAGTTAAAGAATGTCTAGTGGTATACATCGTAGACATTTGCTGAGCAATATACATTCCTCTAAATTTTAAATGCTTTTATGTTATCTAAACATTTCCGTATTCTTTTGAATGACTTACTTTAATCATTAAAGTGTGATATCTCATTAAAAAAGAAACATTTTATAATCCTCAAATAGTTGGGTTAAAATCTCATTCTGATATATATATATATATATATATATATATATATATATAAACTATTTATGGTCCATTCACCTATGGGATAAAAATAGTTAAAACTCAACAAATATTTTCCCATTATTCCGTCAACAATCTTATGTAATATTTCTAGATATTTTATGCAATAAAATTTCTTTCTAAACATTAAATCGCTTTATTATTTGCAATTGTATATAACCATAATCGTACTTATACATGCATAAATGTGCAAACTTATCCTACCTATTTAACTAACGGAGAATCTAATTACTGTGAAACAATGGTTAGTACATTTGGAAAAGTGTAAACAGTTTGTTGTACTATGAAGATTGTCTGAGCTCAGTAGCTACACATCTCATCCTTCACTTTGTTAATATCAACAAAGTGAAATATCACTTGACTCGGGCAATGACTAGGAGGGTGTCCACATTCTCCTTCACTAGTTTGTTGGAGTTCCGTGGGGTGGGGACGTGTCCACGTTAATCTGTGACGTCTAAATTCTTTCCACGGGTGTGGCGTGGATGTGGAGAGGAGAGTGCCAATTCATATGTGACCTCGACACCTAACTGTGGTTCACAATTACATGGTGCTTAGTGATGGGAAAGTATTCCAAACCCGTTAATCTTAAGGTACAGTCTGGAGTTCACCTGCCCCACTATATATGTATGTATGGAGATTGTCTATAGATTTCACAAGCATTTATCTTGCATAGACATTGTTAATCGAAATAACAAAGATCCAAAAAACATTTCTACGTAGAATTACATTTTTAAATGGTTCAAAATGGGACCATAAAAAAATTTTATTTGAAAAAATAAAATTAGTTTATTTTTTCAAATAAAATAATAAAAATAATAAAAAATATTAAAAAATAAGTGAAATCCTTTAGAATTAAAATAGTTTTTTTTTAAAGTTCTAATCATTCAAAAATAATTGTTTAATGTTAGACTCATTAAATATGGTATGCTTTTATATGTTATAACTTTATATGCTTTTATATGTTGCTATATTACTGTTTATTAAATATTACAAACTCAGCATATAAAATTCAACCACTGGACCAAATTCAACACTTTTCGGAGGCAGTGTAGAAGACAGGTATCTAGCTTTAAAGGGAAATTATTATTTATTTAGAAGATAAATTATTATTTAGAAAAATAACGATATTTACTAATTGTAATGATGTTCATGTATCTTAACTCAAAACGCTGCTTAGCACCATGAAACGGGATCTAAAACAAATAGAATGGCACATGGAAAGCTTCAAAATTCTCTTTAGATACTAAAATATTGAAGTGGAGCTCTTTTTATTCTTATTCCAATGCTTTCAAATTGGCGATGCATTGAGCAAAAAGTAAACAAGTTTGATGGAGAGGAAAGAACAACAGTTTATCTAACAAAGGAAAAATGCTTTCTTAAGAATACATTGTGGGTAGAAAAAAAGAAAGATGTACATATTTTTTTCTATCTTCAATGGTTACGCATATATAATATTTATGTAAAAGGAGATAAAGAAAACACATTTCTTTCTTGAAGCCAGCAGAGTCACAGAACGATGTTACATTATTTAAATTAATTTTGTCATGACATAAGTAAATTTATAGTGTAGGCAAAACCAGCCTTTATTATGTGGTTTAAATTAATTAAAAACACTGTGTAATAAAAATTTTAAAATGAAACATTGTCTATGATTTAAGTTAACAAAGTATTAACATCGTCATAAAGTCTGAATGTATTATGTATGTGCATAAAAACAAATCTAAATATATAAATAAAAACTATCATCGTGATAATTCCACTTCAGTCTCTATTCAATTTCGAAAAAAGAAATTCCACTTTCAAACAGAATAAGGGTTTTATTTATATAGATTGTTTATAGTAACTACTTGAATGTCAATTCTTGCGGAACTGTGAGTTAACCATTCCATGTGAAAATTATATCACGAATAAAATTACTGAATTTGTTAGAAATTAATTGAACTTGTTTTTCAATTTTATCATTCAAAATGAGCATGTGTTCATTATATTAATTAAATATTGAAATCATTTAGGAGTTCTTTTTTAGTGCTCAAGTATGACGCATGAGGGCGCTTCCAGTTCAGTGTTGCGACTTAAGTGAGTTAAACTGACGCCATCATATATATTATTGACATCAACTACATTGGTATTGTGTATATAAAAATCACTTGTGTGTTTTAACCTTTATAAGAATATTCTTATTCACTACAGGATGCAAAGCTCATGTTAAGAGGTCAATTTTCTAATAAACATCCATTTGAAAGCGATTGGTAAATTTTTACATTAAAACGGATGCAGGATGATTGGCATCATTTTTCTTGTTCTCAGCAATTTCATGAAAGGTAAGATATTTTTATTATATTTTAGAAAAAAAAATTTTTTTTTGATTAAAATTCAATCATTTTTTTTTTTTTTTACATGACTCTGGTAATACTTAAATTGGAAGATACGTTTATTAATATTCATGTATAATATTACAAAACTAGCACTACATACAAATAAAGATATGTTATGAAAATATTAGATTTGTTAAACTTCTTTTTCTGTAGTGTTATTGATTGTAATTATAACTATTAATTTGGATAATTTTGATTAAAGGGTTAATAAATGTTTCATTCTGACAGTAGCTAATATTACTAAAATATACTTTAATTAATATAATCATTGAAATAGGAAAAAATAGAGTGAAAAATTCAATAAGAGTAAACAATAGAGATTAATTGCATTTCATGTTTGGAATTCATAATTTAAATTTACTATTTCATATCAAATGCTTATTAGTAAATTTCCTCTACACATTTGCTTTCTTTCAAGATTTTTAAATAACAGTATTAAATATTTAGAGTTTATTGAATGGATTGTGCGAGGTCAATGTAATGAGAACTAAAATAGACCAATATTGATATGATGAGAAATGGAGTTCCACAGTTAGATTGAATAATATTTCAAGGAAAATTTGTTCCGATCATTACGTAATGGTGATAATAAATCACCAAATTCGTTTCGTTACCTAAATATATAGTAATTTAATTAAGAATCAAACTGCAAGATGTTTTAAAAAAAATTGAATACCTACAATTATCTTTTTTGTCAATGAAATTATTTTATCCTTAATAGCTATTTCCTAGTAAAACCTCATGTGTGCATGATTTAAATAATGGTGTATATAAACATCCAATTTGAAAATTATCCGTAAAATATGTTTTTATCTAAATATTGGTCTATTTAGCCATTACATAATCAAATTTGCATAAAAATGCAAATTTCATAATGTAATTACATTATCTTATGTATCTTATAATTTCTTACTATAACTAACTTACAATATAATAAAAATTTTTAAAATATATTTTATATATTTCACAAAGTTTAACACATTTACACAATAAATCGTAACGAAAATCCTTATTTTATGATAAAACTTATAAGAGTAAATTTGATAAATTATTTATTTATGTTTAATTTTATGTTTATTTATGTTTGGTTTTATTAGTTTTATTTAGCTGTTTTATGTATACAAATATAATCAATATGCATATTATTTATCCCTTTTCTTCATGATTTTTCTATTTTATTATTATTTTAAAACTCTCTTTATGAATAACTTGGAAATTACTGAAGAACTATTGATTTTCATGCGGTTTTTATTGCACTTGAAGTATAATTTTTTTCATAAAGAATTGCGGGAATAATTGCTTAAATGTGTGCCTTCTACTAACATGAATCTGTAACCTTCAACAGAAGCCAGCACTGAATCTTTGCAAATTCAGCCCTTCTCTTTTCCAACTCAAGCCATCGTGGGGAAGCGTGCCAGCGTGACTTGCACTCCGACCACGGGAGAAAAAATGGAATTCCAGTGGTTACTGAATGGCAGAGAGCTGATGAAGGGCTCCAACGTGGACATAAGGACGTTTTCTGACTTGTCCAATCTCATCATAGACCCCCTCTCAGAAGAAGACTCCGGGAATTATACGTGCGTGATTCGGGCCCGTGGGCGCTCAGCTCAGTATACGGCGCCCTTACAAGTTTTGGGTGAGTTACAGTTCTGTCTCAAACTTAGGGTAGTAAATTGTTTTTATGTTATCAAAATAAAGCATTGTAAACAGAAATAAGTGTAAAATATTTGATTTGGGTTTAGTGTCTTTCTGACAGCACATCACTCTTCGGAGAATAAGTTCGCGAGTTTGATACCAGCTACTGTTAAACAGTATGGGATGGATGTTTCTCTTTCCTAAGCATGTTCGCCTACTTAGGAGATTTCCGGAATTCCTCTCTTGCTACCTATGAATACGACATACTATACAAAAAAATATCAATTTTTATGTCATACAATGGACCATTATAGATGCAATTTTTAGACAAATAGGCTATGTGAATGGATAGTACACATGCCATACAAATAAATATTCTGCAATCTTTAAATTGTATGTTATAATTCCTAGATACTTTGTTACAAAACAAGTTTACACCCAGAAAGTATTGAGTGACGCATTTAAGCTTAACGAATAATGTGAATGAAAATAAAAATGATCAAATGTTTCTTTTTTTGGAAATATTATATATTTTTTAAATTTAATGTTGGAATCAAAAATCAAATTTAAAATTTTCATATCTTATAGATTCATATTATAATTGCAATATGGTGGTGCTGTGCGTTTCCAAGTCACAGGTCCCAGGTTCAATCCCGGATGATTGAGCTTGTCAGTGGCTCGGTAAAACTGAGTACCAAGCATGCTTGGGAACTGAGCTAAGGAGACTTTAACAGTGGAAGTTTTACGTTAGGCTGACTTCTTAGTTGAGATAAATGCTTCGTACCCCAGAGATTTTTGTCAAGAAAATGGTTATGAGTACTTGGTCTCATATTGCTGTCATGTCACTGTGTTTAGTTCTAACATTTGTATATTTTTTATAAGTATTTTAATTCATGTTTTACTTAATTACAGACTATTTCATCGAATTAGGCAGTTGTTGCGAAGAAGTTACAATTTTTTTTTTAGTATAAATGTAATTTCATTTCAGAACTAGGAAAATTACATATACAGAGTATTTTTACATTTAAGCAATATATATTGCTTAAATGTAAAAATAC
>JAPDSC010002048.1:98908-112593 GCA_026290005.1 Latrodectus geometricus
ATATTTATATATATATATAATATGAGCAACTTCTTTGTAGTTTAATATTCATTGTTATTATTATCATTTTGCAGTTCCTCCCTCCTGGAAATTGACTCCAAGGGATATTGATGCATCCAGTGGGGAATCTGTACTTCTGAGCTGCATAGGATGGGGAACTCCGATTCCTTCAACCACTTGGTGGAAGGCTCAAGGTGGTTTGAAAAATCATTAAATCTTTTATTGTTTGAGGGATTAATGTTATTAAGATTTAAATTTAATATCAAGTAAGGAATTTATTCTGTAGTAAGAATTTTCTTTTGGGCATTATATTTTAAACTTTAAACAAATCCTGAATTTTATACCTAAAATAATATCAGAACAAATACAAAAGTGTTCTTATATTAAATTTAATTAGAAATCACAAAAAAAAAATAATTTTATAAAAATCACTTTTATATCGAAAGTATAAAGACGGATAACTGTTTTTTCAGAGATTTATTTATTTTATCGGTCAAAGTTTTATATTTAAAATAATGAAAATGCAAATTTCAAATTTTACACTTTAAAAAATTATTTTTTCTGATCATTCTCGCTGTAAAACTTCATTTTTTCTCACCATCTCATTAGCTTCCGAAAAGGAGAACGACTCCTTAATACAACTTCACATATACAACTAGAACCAGGCCGTGGGGGCGTGATGGAAATGTCTGTCAGAATTTCTGAAATCATTTATTCATCGTATAGTTTTCCTTTGGAAAATTTAAAGGCCATAAAAAATATTAGATTAAGATGTGGTATGGAAAATACCATTTAAAATATCTCTTAAGAAATTTAATAATGTTGCAATGAATGATGAAAATGTGATGAAGCATGATCACACCTGAGACTTATCCAAATCTACAGATGGTTCACCAGCATTTTGAAAATCAGTGATTGAAAATTGTATTTACAAAACGGAATGAGACAGAGATATGTAAGTGAGTCTTATTCAAATACTAATTTCAGTTACGAAGTATTAACCTTTTGGACATATTTAATGACTGCTTTCTTCAATACAATACAGTCTTCAAATAATTCATCACCCAAAGCATAATTTGCATGAATTCGACCTATAATTGGCTTAAACCATGAAGCCAAGTTCTTTACATTTTGAAAAAATTAATAGTACATATTTTGATAATAAATCATTCAATAAAAACTACCGACGTTTTCTTGTAGGATGTACATTAGTTCTTTTTGTCCTTCATTCATATTTTCTCAAGCATTTAATAACATAATGGTTCTTACATAAAATTACATATGAGTCCACATTCAAAAAGTCTTTAAATGAAATTTCAGGCAACTTTGTCAACATTTATAAATCAGTAACTCATTTTCTTCCAAATCGCAATGTTCTTGGTTTTTAGTTTCGGTGTTTTCTTCAATAACATGTCATAATGACTTAAGAATCATTTTTTGTACAGCATCATCCTAGACCTAGACAAATAAACGCATTGCACCTAGGATGACAGTTTCATAAGGTGTTTCTAAGTCATGGTCATTTCTCGTGCAACCGTATTTGGACTTGAAGCTATTGATTATACTCTGTTGCATTGGTTGTAAGACGGCAATCTGGTTAGGCTGATGAATTTTTACTTGAATTGCTTAAAATATCCAGGATTTTAACATCAGTAATGCAGTTATTTATTCTCAATTCAAAGGATTTAAATTTCATTTATTAAAAATAATATGTCAAATTTCTCAACTATATAATAAAAATGAAAAAATTAGATGATAAAAATATAAACGCAAATAAAAGATGCTTGAAAAAATAAATTAGAAATATTTTTCAAAATTTTTGTTCGTAAATGAGAGTTGAAATTATTATTACATTTTTCAGACCATATTAGTAACCAGGCACTAGTTCGTAAAATCATGAGTGCTCGTAAATTTGAGGTCCGTAGAAATGAGCGTATACATTTTGCACCCATATATAACTATAACATGTTATATATACTATAACATGTTGCAAAAATGGCTTATATACATGTCAGGTTCCAATGAATTACTACATGAATCATGCATGGTTCACATTATGTGTAAAATGTATGTTTCTTACAAGGAAATTCCAAAGCTTACCATATATTACTTATGATTACATATAGTAATAAAGATTCTTGAAATTGTATACATCAAATGTATATTTTCAAATATCTTTTATTAAAACAAAAAATTCTTTCCATTTAAATAATTAGCTTGAATTTTTAATAAATTTGATCTTCGTGAATGAAACTTTAGGAGACTGAACTTATTTTTAAATATTGGGACATTTTTTTCAATGAATCTTAATTACAAAATTTGAATGATATATAAGACATCAATTACTTTATGTTAAATTATTCTGTTGTATTAAATATGTCGAACAACATGCTAATGCAGTGTATAGCTATGGACTTCCTATAGTAAAAAACGGTATACATCTATTTTTAAAAGGAAAATAATTATCAGTTAAAATATGTTTCTTTTTATAGGTAAAAATATGGACTATATTCCAGTGACAGACTCTGAAATGAGACTAGTAACACTTAACGGTACTCTGAAACTGAGTTCGGTGACGAAAGACGACGAAGGGCTGTACAAGTGCAACGTCTCCAACGGAATTGGTTCGTCTCTCACCAGAACTGTCGTCCTCAGAGTAACGGGTATGAACTCTTTTGTGAATAGGTGTTTTCTAAGGAACCTTTCTGCTAGTATCTTTATAAACAAGAGTGTATTTTTTATATATAGAAATGAGTTTTACTGTATCACTTTAAACATAATATGCCCATTGAGTTTTTAAAAATTCTAAAATGAATGTATTGAAGTGCCAGAGAATTCAATGAAAATAAGGGTTATATTTTACTCATCTTTCTGTTCAGATAAACGAAAATTTTCATTTTAAATTATTCTTATAGGAATCTTTGATATCAGTTATTAACACAATATTTTAATTTTATGCGTTTCTTGCTTATCAAATTTATTTCATCATATAAACTTATAATAAGTTTTATATCAATACACATAATAATAGCATCTCCAAATCATCGTTTATATGCATTGTAATTAAAAAACTTGTGCTGCATTGAAAATTAATCGGAATATTTCAGTAGTTACTTATGGGTAAGATAGGATATAATTTTATTTTATTCTGAGTGTTTTTCCTTGTGTATCATGATTATTATTTCAGTTTTAAATACATTCTCAGTCTTGATAACACTTCTTCCAAGTATTTTAATGCAGTAACAAATTGAGTAATTTATGAAGTGTGCAATTATTTAGCTAACTAAATACTATTTTCTACCACTAGTATCTGCATAAATAAAATCCTTATTCTGTTTGACTGCCGAAATTTTGCTGAATTTAGAATGGCTGTAAAGAATGGAGTGAGACTTATACCTGGATGTTGATTAATAGTTAACTTAAAATAAAATTTTAGTTTCAAATATTTACGACCGCATTTTTAATTTATTTAAAATGAAAATTTACATTGATTTGAAAATCCTGCAAAATTGCTTTTGCCGCTATGTTATTAATTTAAATGATGTAACATTCCGTTCTAATTCTCGGTACGAGAAAGAAGTATGTAATTCTTTTATCTTTATAAAAAGTGCCATCTATGACCTAGGAATAAAGAAAAAATATTTAACATTTCTTCTCTCATTCCCATCATGATATTTTTTTCTTTAAATAATAAGATATTTATTATTCACTCAATGTTTGATAAAGTGTGATTCTCTTGCGTTTTTAGCGAATGCGTTTTCAGTTTTCTCACTATGTTACTTAATTATGCTATTTTTAAGACAACAGTAAAAGTAGGATCAAAATATATTTATTAGTTTATTTGTCATTTAGTTAACTTAATTTTGCACAAAAATGATTATTTGAGACCTTTTATGTTAATAGATAATTTAACATAAAAAGGTTTTAATAAGTATTTTAATATATATATATATATATATATATTTAAAGAATTGTGCATCTGTTAAAGAAATCAGCATAGTATGATGTAACATGAGTACTAATTAAAGTATTGTTCATGTTTACCAAACATTTTTACATAAATTAAACAGTTTAATAGTCATAATCAATCTACCGTTTTTCTTGCATAATAGAATTATAAGAAATTTCTTCTATTTAAACACTATTTTTATTAATTTTGTATTGATTGTTTAGACATTTGTCTATGCTAATATGATTTATCTTGAGACAAAATTGGAAACATTTTAGAATATAATGTAATCTATAACTATCATAAATTAACACTGTTTTTTTATATTGTTTAGGCTTATCAGAATTTATATATCTTTAACAAACGTATTTTGTCATTATTAATAATGAAAGGCATTATATATCATATAAAGGAATTTTTATATTATGATTTACAAATAATATTATGAATATAATTATTATGTCATAGAAACGCATAAGAATTGAAACATTAATGGAAAGAATCCCACGTACAATATTTAATAGTTTCGAGAATTTCCTAGCATTATTCATCTCATTCGATTTGCTTTTAGTTAGTTCATATATGAGAATTTACATCATGACGTAAAACGCATCGTTTTGAGAAGTTTTTGATTAGATTATTTTGAAATTTGAACACTTTTGTGTTTAAACGTTTCTGTTGTTCCTGTTTTCACGTTTCAAATGAAACTTCAATCCCAAGTAACATTTAATAAAGACATAAAAAATGCTTTTTTTTATTTCTTTAGGAATATCGTTTTTTTTGGAATACCATAAACATTTACATTTTATTTTCCGTAAGAAGCAAAATAATCGAAAGATGCTAAATGAAAGATTTTCTGTTTTCATAGCGTCATTGAATATTCAAGTCACGTCAAGTTATGAACTTATTATTAATAATAATCAGTTTATAACTGGATTAGACTTTCAAATAATTTCTGTAATATACATTTTTATGTGTTAAAATATAAAATGAGTTTATGTTTAAACGGAAATAACAATCTGAAGTGATATTGAAAATGTCTTTGATTTTTATTTATTTTGGTATGTAGTATTTCAAAAATATGTATTTTATTACTCTGTTTTCATAGCACTTATGTTTGATTTTACTTCATAACCAGGTGGGACATAGAAAATTTTGGTACATGTTTTAATGTGGTAAAATCTAAACAAAGTAGGGATGCTGTTTGTCAGATGTAAACTATTCAATTCACATTGAACCAGATGTAAAATGCTTTAAAATAAACGCGGGTACATTCAATTTGTCTAAAATGCACTTAAATTTGATTAAATTTAATATTTAGATAATTTTTATTATGATAATATATATCATGTTATCATCAATAAATTGTATTTACCTTAAATATTACATTTGTTTCTTATTTTATTTGAAGGGAATCAAAGAATCACTTTTTACTTCTTCTGGCGTATATTTTTCTATTTACATGAACATTGACGAAATGCAATCTAGTGATTCCTTTGCTACTAAAAATGGACGTTTTTGTATGCATAAGCCAATCTATATTGAACACTATAAAATGCGATAAGATTGTAGAATAAATATTTTTCAACATTGTTCATGATCTCAGATTACGGTCTTTATATTTCATAGTAAAATGTCAAAAAAAATGGTTACAAAAATCATAATAGTATATGTAGGTGTGCAAAAAAAGATATATCTTTTATTCATTTGCCTTATGTATGAGTCCCAAATGTTTTTCATTTTGGAATATATACTTCATTAGTTTTGGTTAACTTACAAATAAACAGCAACACAGCTTAATATTGCAGAAGCTCCGAGGCATATACATGTGTACTCCTACGCCTTTTTTTTTATAAAATTCGTGTAAAGAGATTTATACGTGTAATGCACCATTTTTATATCAAATGTAATAAATCGACGATTTGGAAACTGAATGGGAAAGACTATTCAATTTAATATCTATGGATTTCCTTGGAAAATAAGTATAAATCTTTATTCCGAGAAATGAGTTGATCTGCTACAAATGTATATCTTTGTTTTTCATTATTGTATATTGCTAAGTAAAATCAAACATTTTAGGAAAGCTCTATGTGGATTCATAATTGAAGGTGCAAATGTCTTACGGTTTTCCTTATTATTGGATTGTAAATTTATGCTTTTATTCAATCAATATTTTAAGTTTCTACATAATGATGTTCAAATATTTAATTCGAACCAAAAGAATTCTTCGTAAGAAATTAGAATTAGAAAAACTACATTAAAAATAACTAACGATACTTGTGTAAATATAACAATTGTATTTCAATATATTTAAATTAAAATTTGAATGCATTATTTTGTGAAACAAATTTATTTATTTTGTTCTGAACAATTAAAAAAATATTCACAACTTAAAATAAGCAATTGCACTCATTATAAATTGATTTGAAATATATTTAATTTTATAAAATAAATAAATTGCTTTACATTTAAAATATTTATTAATTTATAATATTTATGTATTTGTTAATATCTAAAAATGCAATTTCTTAAAAGATTTTTGATAAACAACATATGATTATCAATGCCTATTTCTTTACTGGAATAATATTGCTAACGTTGTTTAAAGGGACTGCAAATAAATCTTAAGTAAAATGTTAAGGAAAAGTACAGAATGAATATTCAAATGAAGCGATGTTAATTTATTTTTAATTAAAATTAATAATGATACTTTCATTTGGTTATAAAGAAACTGACTGAGTAAGTTCTGAAGATATTTCAAATATATATTTCTTTTGTATAAAATGCCAATTCATTTTTCTGAATTGATGGAAAGTAACAAATATTTTGTATCTAAGTATTTTAAGTTTTTATGCGAAAACTGTCAAGAAATTTCATAAAAACTTATTTACTGCTGAAATTTTGATAAAATATTTTTAAACTTTTTATTTCAAAAAACAATTGAAGAGTATTATATATCATTATAATATGACTTTTAAGGTATGGCATGACCATTACTACGATAAAAATTTTCTTCTGAAAGTACATAAATATATTCAAATTATCGTAACAATATCAGATATCATTTTACGTTATTTATTATTATCGAAGTAATTTCATTACGTGGGTAATTGTGTAAAACAAGCGAAGTTGTTTTTAGTACGCAGATGCATCGAACGAGGTCGCTGGTGTTCAACATTTTGGAAAAAGCGATGTAAAGTGACGCCATTATGTGTTGTTGACAAAAAATGTAAAGCGGCATACAATACTATGCAATAAGTGTTATGAAGACTGATGGCACTGTATCAACTATCCAATAGGATGTTATAAACTGCATTTAAGAAATTCTGAGCGTTTTACTGAAACCAATTCATAACCTTGATCAGTATAAAGATTCATGATGATTGCAACTATCTTAATACTTCTGATTTGCTCTTTGATAGGTGAGTGAATTTTTGTATTTTATTTATAAATTTTCTATTCAAACTAAATTTTAAAGATTAATGTATATTAATTTAAGTTTTTACTTATAAATATGTAACATGCATGTCATTCCAGCATGACTTTTATATATGAATATTTTTAGAGTTATTAAAATAATAGTTCACTTCTTCATATATTATTACCATAAGGATCAACTACGATTATTTTTATGATTGTTGCATCAGGACATTTTATATTTTGTCAAAGTAAAAAATTTAAACTTCAAGTTCAAAATTTTGTTATGATAACGTTATTTAATTATAAACTCAGAACTCATGATAAGTGAAATTGCAATGAAAAATGCTAATTGAAAAGAAAGAAAATATTAATTAATTTTTTAAAGGAATTAACTACATTATACGATCATTTTAAATTATATATTTAACTTATGTCGAATAGATTTCTTGAGCAATTTTTGTTTTTGTGCTCTTGTAAAATAAATTATTCCTGTAAATTACTCATCTACATTATAACGAAACATATGTATTCGAGAAGGAGCATTTTTCTAATAAAATTAAAAATTCTTTAAAGGAATAAAATGCATTTATAATAAAACTAAATCATTTTATATTCTTTTAACTAAAAATATCTGAATATACATAAAATCAAAACATCACACCCAGTAATTTTTAAGTGATTTTTCTTGTCGTAATTTTAAATATTATGATTAGACTTTTAGTGTCTAGTGCATGAATCAATTTATGTTTTCTAATTCCACTATCACAACGAAAATTATTCGTTTATATATATCAAATTTTGTTCTAAGAGATATATATTTAATTTTGCAGATGCCAGCGGGCAGTCTTTAAAAATCCAGCCTTTTTCTTTTCCGACTCAGTCCATCGTAGGAATTCGTGTGAGCGTAATGTGTGCATCAAATGTTGGTGAGAAGATGGAATTTCAATGGCTTCGAAATGGCAAAGAATTAGTTAAAGGTGCATCCTTGGACATTAGGACATTTCCTGATATGTCCACTCTTGTCATAGACCCTTTGACAGAAGATGATTCAGGGAATTACACGTGTGTGGTACGTGCTCGAGGTAGTTCTGTTCAATACACAGCAGCTTTAGAAGTGTTAGGTAAACAATTCAACTTCCTTCAATTATGTGAATCAATTTTTTTTATAGTAAATATTTCATTTCATTCTGATTTTTTTACGCATATATTTCTACAAATTGTAAAGTAAGTTGTTAATTATAATTGTTGGATAAAGACGCAATTTTTCAAACTGGACTCTAACAGATTTGTGTTTACCGGATAAATCAAATATAAAACGGGGTAAAATGATATTGAACTTTTTAATTTCTTTTTATAGCATTTTTTTTACTCGTTAAAAATGAAAATTTTTTAATTTCAGAATATGCTTAATGAATAATATTTAGGAAAATTTTCTTTTAAACATTTGAACAATCAAACGTTAAAATATCAAATGAAACATTTTTTCAGTAAACGAATTTTATATCTAAAATTATTCTGATATTATATAAAATATAAATACAGTGGATTTATTATAGCGTCACAACGCACAAAAATTGTTTGTTGCGTTAAGAAAATTTGAATATTGTGAAAAGAAATACAAATAATCACCTCAATTTTAAGTAATTCAATAGAATATTTCTAGAAATCAATGTATAAAATACTCACTGCTAATATTTTTTATAAAGAAAACAATTGCAAACATTTTTACTTCTTATTAATTTTTTTGAACTTGGTCTATTTTGGAAAACTTCTCGGTTCTCCCTTTGCAAAATTTTTATTTATATTTCTTACTATTTATTTACATTTGCAAAGTTGTCTGACGATTAAAAAATTAATGCTTTTCTAAATATTTCCACCCGAGTACTTAAATGTCATTTATCAAAAAGTATAATGAAGTGTTTAGTCTTTTCCCACCATTCGTCATTCAGTTGCTGAGAGATAAATTTATTATAAAAAAATTAAATCCTAATATTCAATATTCGTTGCGTTGATTCAGTTAAATGGGTTATATTTATATATATATGATATATATGAATATGTATACAATTTAAAAAATTGGTTCAAAATGCTGAAAAACTGTTATGTAGATTTATAAATTTAATGTTTTTCTTTTCGAAATATTCAGACATTTTATATTTATCTTTATTTGATATTTATTTAAAAGTTTAGGTTAAGTTTTATTAAAAAATTTAGCTGTACACACATTTATTATAATTTATTTAAGGAATATTATTTTCTCACAAGAACAAAGTTTTCACCAGAAAAAAAAGGAATCATAAATAACAATAAAATTTAGTTGCATCAAATTCTTCTAATTTCATTTTCTACAACATTATGTCTTGAGAAAGCCTCAAAGACACTTCAAATTTGATGACAGTGTCAGGAAAAATTTTTTGTTTTACTTATTTTCAAAATGCACCATTTTAAAAGAGCCTACGAAAAATCCTCATAAATAGTTCTAAGAGTCAGCAAAAAGCTGCTGTTAACAAGTAATAAGAATTACTAGTTCTTTACTTGTATAATATAATATAATTTGAAAAATTAATGTTGGTGTTTGATGAAATAGACTTTTCACACCTGACAGTTCAGTATTTGCATATATTTCAAATTAATGTTTCCATTGTGCTTATTTATTCAGTATTTTAGAAAATTTTATGATTTAAAATTTAAACTTTTTCTAATTCTCTTTGAAATTATTTCTTTACTTTAGATTGATTTTCAACAAACCTCTTTCAAAAATTGTGTCTATCTCGATGACTGTAACTTTCATTATTATTTTATGTGGGTTATTTATTGAATTTTTCAGAAGAAATTCGTACAGCCTTTACATATCTTACAGCACGTTAATGTTGTTTTTTTTCAAACCGAACAAGTTTTTCAGATTATTAACGATACGTTTTCACAATTTCCTTCAAGTTTTTTTTTATAAAAATTATTTTATATCTTATGCAAATATATTACAATTTATTTATTAATCATTAATTTGATTCAACAAATTATTTTTTATGACATTTCGACTACTTAAAATTTTCTCTACTTGATCCAAAGCAAATTCCTTAACTCTTACAAAAGGATCATATGGAAAGAAAAATTATTTCTTGCATAATGTAAAAATAAAAATAAAAATGAGTACTCTAGTATCATAAATATCAATGAAGAATTACTGATATCTCGATTTCGAATAACATAAAATTTATTAATCTTGTGCAAAATGTTTCAAAACTCAGTAATTTTTAAGGTTTAATATTTTGTTATTCTATTTTCATTAATTTTGTTACTAGATAATATTGTATAGTCATAGAATATTATGGCAAATATGAAGAAGATTTGAATTTCAAATGAAACTTCAAATAAGATTTGAAATATGGATAATTTTATTCATTTCTATTTAAATAAATTAAAATAATTTTGAATAAAATGATGCATTTTTAATATTTACTTAGAGTTATATTGGTTATAAATTTAAACTCTGAATTTGATTAAAAGCTTTTCATTAATGTTGCATATTTATTTGTAAATCACTGATGGAGAAAATAAACATTTTGATGTACTGATTTTGGAATGTCGTAATAAAGCTTCTCAATGATAGCTATATCTTAAATGGATTTATTTTAAAAGAACATACTTATTTTTTGAGAATTTACAAAATACCGAATTTCCGTAGAAATTTTTTAAATAAATATTTTATTCCAAACATCTACAATCCCATTAATTTAAAGTTATGTATTTGAAACAGTCCCACCTTCCTGGAAGCAAGTACCGCATGATGTCGATGCTTCAAGTGGGGACGCTATACTCCTGCACTGTAAGGGATCCGGGACTCCCAGACCTTCTTCAACATGGCTTAAAGCTCAAGGTGAGAATTAATCACCAAATCTTGCATGATGGATCATATGCAAGATTGCTCTTGATGTGTTTACCTTGGTTCATATTAAACATTTCAATATATTGTATTAAAAAATTTATATTTAGCAGAGAATCTTAAAAGAGAGTATTATATTGTTTTATAACAAAATGCTCTTTACCATGCTAGAATATAAACGTAATACACATTTGAAATTCGCAGAAATCATGAAATCATATCTCAGATAAGATTCTATGATAGCCTATGACAGCATTCATTGCTTTTTTTATGAATCAACCCAAGACTTTTTATTCTTGTTTAAATTATATATTTCTTTCTTCAATCAAATCTTTATTATGATAGAGGTAAGTGCACGAAAGAGTGCTTAAAATAAAGTATTTCACTATGCTTCAATGAATGAGTCTTTGAAGAATATAAAACAACTAAATAGAAATTCCTGAAAATGTTTGAAAAATGTTCATTTCAATCAACAAAACTATGGGATAACATAAATTAGATTCAGAATTTAATATATTAATTAAATAGAAAATTATATATTTTGTTTTTAAAAGTATGGAATTCATTATTTTTGAAAATATTAAAATGATTTTGGGATCTTACAATAAATTTAAATTCGTATATAACTCGTATTCGCTCTTTCTTCTTTTAAAAAAGATGATGAAATGGATTTATGATCATCTTAAAATAAATTATTATTGTGTTCTGATTTAAAATTAATCTCAAATCTAAGTTTGTTTAACTTTAAAAATTTTTGAAACATAAAAAACCTTACACACTTATAAGGATTATATAGAAACTCAAAAATATTTAATTATTTTACACGTATGTCAATCATTCTGTATATAGGCTTTAGGTATGGGCTTTTATTTTTCATGCGTACTGATATAATTAGAAATTTCTTTTCATGAAAGACATTGATTTTAATGAAAGTTTAAAGAGAATTAGTTTGCAATTTTATTTACAGTTTATTTCATTTATAATTTCATTGATGATTTTAACTTAATGGATGGAAATAGGCAAGTGCGATGTTAAATGACTCTCCATGCATTTTCAATCAAAAACCTTATTGCCTCTTCTGGCAATAAGGTTTACATGCTAACAACGTCAAAGCTAGAAACCTTAAGCGTAACTTTCTAGAAAACAATTAGAAATACGATGATATTGTCAATTCTTAAGGTATGGAGTTACTTTGAATTTGTGAAAAAAGAAAACTTTTAATATCTTCTTCATTGGTGTAAAGTGAAACGCCGTGAAAATGTGCAATTAATGGGTTTAAGACAATATTTACGTCAAACTTGAATATACCATCTGTTTTCCGCAATACACAATTATAGTTCTCATAAAATTTCCAGTTTTAATAAGTTTTCGAGATTATTTTTTCAGCAATCGTATCTGAGATTATAAGCTAATGTCTTAATAGTTGAAGTAGTTTCCTATATATATATATATATATATATATATATATATATATATATATATATAAAGAATGTCTATCGATTTTGTGTTTTTCGCAGTCACACTAGAATAAATATTTTGCAGCAGAAATAACAACTGCAGTTGAGATTAATGCTTTGTATTTTGAAAAATATTTTTTAAGACCAATCATTTATGAGTCCTCATATATCTACTCCATTTCTTGTCCATGGGATAAACTACCTACAGTTAGTACTTGTAGATATTAAACATTCCCAAAGAACATGAACAAAAAATATTTATAGACCTTCAAATTTGATCAGAAAGGAAAATTACAGTTATCAAAATGCTTTTGAATAACTTTTGGATAAAAATTTATTATGTTGTTCTATCCATAAATGCGTATTTTATTATAAAAAACTCTCAAAACCGATATTTAAAGAGTTTATACTTGCCATTTTTGTATAATATTTCGTTTTGAAATTTGCTAAAAAAAACACAATAAAAAGAAAATTTGAAATATTACATAAATATAATAATACATCAGTATAACACAATGACTCTGTGTTAACTTTATGTTAACTATAACGATTGGAAACGATAGATGTCATGGGGCATAACTATTCGAGGTAAAAATATTGCACATTTTCCAATTTGTAAGCACATTAACTACTAATAAATAACAATAGTTAAAGAAAGTATTTTAAATAAACTCCTGAGTTGAAATGACTGAAAAGTAAGTGAAATTTTACAATTTTATAGAGCCTTGCATTAGTGTTATAGATAGGTAATAAAGAACAATTCCGCTGCTTGTAAAATAAAATCATATTGCATGTAATTTTGATGGAATAAAATCCAAATTACATGAGTAAATTTCATGCCAAGATTTAAATTAACTATTTTCTATCAATATAATATTTTTCTGATCCTAACTTCAATTAGCTTCAGTAAGCTTATAAATAATGTTTTTGTATTATATATATATATATATATATATATATATATATATATATAATA
>JAPDSC010002048.1:118184-131300 GCA_026290005.1 Latrodectus geometricus
AAATGAAACAGTTGCAAATAAGAGCTAATTTGGTGCAGTTTCAAAATTTTTAACATTATTTAAGTAATAAAAAAAAAATTAAGACTGTTTCTTTTAATTGATATTTTCACATATGTTGACAAAATTCTGATTTTTACACGCCATTACACACTGAATTAAAAGCTATAAGTGCCATTTAATGATAAGATTATTTAACAGTTGTTCCAGATTCTTAGGAATTCATTGTTGGTTTTGATGCCTTTAGAATTGTATTACAATTTACATTATTTTGAAAATTTTTGAAAAGTGTGAATATTTTTACTGTAAATTCACACAAATGTCTCAATATTTCTTTTGAAAATGAGCGATTCTTTAATAGTAGCAAAATTTTTTTTTAATAATGTAAGATTTAACTGTTTGAAAATACTATAATAATAAGAAAGTATTATATTATTTTCGCGAATGGCTGTTTTCCAAATTTATACATATAAATTATAATTTTTTATAAGTATTAGATCATAAATCTTCATCTATATTCTTATTGTATAAAGTCTGGTTCTTAATTCTTATAAATAATTTTTTAATTTGATTCTTTAATTCTCACAAAAAATTTTTAAATCAAATTGTTTATACTTGAGTAAAGTTCAAATAATTTTAGTTAATTTTGTTTCACTGAAAAATCAGATTATGAACGTTTTTTGCATTGACAAATAAGGTTTGAATGATATAAATTCATAGATTTCTTCACATAATATTTAATATGAAACTTAATTTTTTGTTAATCTTTTTGCAAATAATTAAGCTTTTGCAAAGATATTTATATTTCACATATTCCATGTGCTTTCAAAAAACGCAATATTTATCATTTTAAACAAATTTATAAGATTTTTCCCTATTAGTTTGCTGAATATGAAATCAAATATGTGTATATTTTACGCATGTCAATGAATATAATATATGTGCTTTTTCTAAGAACAGGAATTCACTCACATTAGCGCTTACAAACATTTACAAAAAAATTATAGAAATTGAAGTATTGGTACCTAGTTCATTTTCTAGTACATTTCCTTAAAAAGATTATTCTTAAGTATGCTTTATTATTGGTGTTGTAGGATTTGTGTTATTTTCTTACAAATTTTTAATCAAGATGCCACCCTTTTCATTCATTGCAGCATATACCTCTCGCTCATATGACAAAAGAAAATTATGAAAATGTCCCTTTTTATACTTTCTACAAATGGAATTTTAATCTTTTTATGAAAGTTGATCAATTGTTTTTTCAAATAATGCTTCCCTTTTTTCCGTAAAAGTTTATTTAATAGAAATGACTATGAATAAAGCAAATTTTTAATTTTTAAATTTGTCAACACTAAGCTATTTAGATGCCAGTTGCTTGTTTTACTTCCCTTTATGGATTTCGAAAACATTCCAATCTTCTTTTTTAACTATATGCCCCTATTGGATTATTTTCTCATTGAAAAATTAATTGCAATTTAGAATGGTTTGGTAAATTAAAATTGGAATTATTTTTTCAACCATCAACTAATAGTCTAAAATTAGAACAAAAATGAGAAATGCAAGTAACAAAATGGTATTTATTAGGTAAATATTTTGAAATAAAAAACGATAATATTTTTAAGAAATTTTGCAGTACACATTCTAAGAAATTGGTATTTAGAACAACCCCCTCAGGAAGCAATTATACCATTTATACGCCTGGGCACTGCATCAGCTAGATATTGGATGGCATTTCCAATTTTCCGTGTAGTTTCAATTATACTACAAGTTATAAATTATAGTGACTGGTGTATGATGATGATAAGCCAGTCACTCAGCAACTGATGACCAAACATTTTCTGTTAGTTAGAGATCTATAGAACTTACGGCAAGGCAGCAACCGAACGTTTTTGTATCTAACATTTTAGAGAGATTTAACATTTTTTAACAAGCAAATTCAGGATAGTCGGTACAATATTGGCAACGTGATGTATTTTCTTGCAATGCATCACGTACAATAGTGCAACGTGATGCATTATCTATGATGCATTATCTCTATTACTTGTTAAATTAGTGAAATGTATACTTTCTCAGAATCGGATTTAAGGGTGAAATCAATGACATTTTTTAACAACACAGAAGTGTAATGTCATGGTAAAACATTAATCTAACCATAATGCGGCTGCATAGTTAAAAGTTTGTTTTAACATTTTCTTGATTTGCAAATTCGATCAAATATCACGTAGATAATTCTTTGCCTTCATTGTGTACCAATTTTAATTGCCCGCAGTATATTCTCTATGTTAGCAAAAATATTTATATCTGTTTTTCCTGAAATTTATGAGCTTTTTAAGTATGTTTGAATAATATTTTTATTTGGTAAGGAATTAATCTCATTTTAAAAACAGCAATTTTCCAAATAAGATATATTTAAAAAATGTTTGAATAAAAGTGTGATACATTTTTTTTAAATTAACATGTATTTAAAAATTTTAGAAAGTTCTCAGAGATTTATTAATATTATAAAATAGCTTTTTTATACCAGTTAACAGTTTATTACGATTTATATTTTTGAGAAAAATATGTACATATGTTTATTTACTTTAATTTTGTATAAAAAGAAAAATAGCTTTTTGCTCTGAAGTACAGATACGTACCCAATGATATTGAGAACACACATCAAATGAAATTAACTTTTTTAAAATTCTTTTTTTTTCACTCTTTTAGTGGATGATACTTAAATTTGAGTAAAAATTTTTACACAAAATAATTAAATGTAAGCAGTGTATAAATATAATAGATTAACATTTCAGGTTAAGGTTTTTATTAAAATATTTAATTTAATCAACAATGTCATTAAAATGACTTTATATTATAAATATTTGTAAACATACTGAAAAATTAATAAATATATTGAGATATATTATTTAACTCCTGATTTTCATGACTTAGGCAAGTTATTTACTATATGCTTTGATGTTAAGTTTATATAATTTCATATATTTTTGAATGCATCATAAAGTAATTCTCATTCCCCTATGATTCTCTAAATCGATATGGACATGAGAAACAGAAATCGTCCAATACGTATTCCCATACAAACTGGACGATTCTGTTTTTTTTTTTTTTTTTTTTTTTTCTGTATTGATTTCATTCTGAAGAATGATAAAAAACATTTGAGAGCAATTTACGTTTTTTTTATGTTTCACACTTGATGAATGACTAGGTAAAAATTTTCTTATTCTTGGAAAAAAGGTCGTTAATGTTTGCTGGAAACATGAACTATTGTAATTATTTCTCATTTTACTTACGGCGCTTATTTTTTTTCCTTTCCATTCATTTCTTAATATTCTTTTAAATGTTAGATTTCTTTTAAAAAATATTTGTGTGAATCAGCCATATAATATATATTTCTTAGGAATATTCAAACTAGATGTGCATTTCTTGCAGTCCCACCGACTTGGAGCCAAGCACCTCAAGATGCCGATGCTTCGAGTGGTGATTCTGTGCTTCTGCAATGTAAGGGTTCTGGAATTCCAGTTCCTTCTTCAACATGGCTAAAAGCTCAAGGTAGGTCAACATCAAACATTAAATACTATATGTGTTACAAAGCATGTTACTCTTAATGATACTAAGTACTTACATCCTGTTCATGGCAACAGTTTTTTGATTTCTACATTTTCAATGAATCAGTATCGAAAAAATAATTAGATGTTCTGGGCAAAAGTTTAAAATCTTTATCAGGAGATGATTGAACCAACTTTGTAAGTATGCATTGAATACAAATTAAAGTTTGTATTCAATGTGTGATGGAAAAATAGAGGTCATCCTCAAGCTTAATAGAATTCACCTTTATAATTCAAGCAGATTTGTCTCAAATACAATGTTCATAGAGAAAGCAACCAAGCACAATCTTTATTTTTTAAAAAAGATTATCAGAGAGTGTCTTTGACATTGAGATCAACCGATTGAGACACAATGATGTGTTCAGCTTCAACAATATGATGATTCCATTATACTTCAGATGCAACGAATCTGAGGAAAGTGTACATTTTCGTCATGTAGGAAAGAGCGTTTTGCAGAAAATAGTCTAAAGCATTAGATATAAATAATCAGAGAGAAAATGTTTTGATAATATTCGTCTGAGATCTTCTGTCTCCGAACTATGAGTGGATCTTCTTTCTCAGAACCACAACATTTCATCACTCTACGCTTCACGAAACGTATCAGATTGTCTAAAATCCTTCTACCGGGTGTTCGTCAGATGAGAATACATATCCAGGGTCTTAAAGTAACGAATTTTGAAACCTAGAAAATGTAGAAAGCTAACTGACGTATAACTGGTTAAATATTCATCTTATGCAATTATCGATAAAAATTTCAAAATGCCATGTTTTAAGATCACTTAACATTATAACAAAACTAATTTTTGAAACACAATAGCTGATTGCTTAATATTTATCATAGTATGAAAAATAGTGCATAAATTTACATTTGAGATATGTTATTAGGTTGTCCTTGGAAAAATCGCTCAGCTCTATTATGGACCATTAGTCAGGAAACGTTATTTGCAGAAGTGTAACCACACGTAATGGGGTATCGTTTTAACATCTCGTATTGGACAGCTTAACGGCGGAAGATCGTTGTAATGTATTTTATCAGTCACCGCGTGAAAGGAAATGCTTTTCATGGATACGTTATAATTTTGGGAAAGCTTTTCATGAATCAGTGTTTCTTAAAGTGTAGTACACGTACTCCTAGAAGTACAATAAGAGGGTTACAACTGAGGCGAAAGTCAACCTCCAAAAATCATGTAACTGTCCAAAATGAAAGGAGGCTCAACATTCATGTCCGAAGATTTTAACAATGCAGAAGAAGGGCATTGAAAATTAAACACAAGGAGACTACTTTAACATCATTCTGGTTACAATATGTGTATCCAGTCTTAACTGAAAAAAGTCGTGAAATACATCTTGCCTTTTCCAAATTCATTTTTATGAGAAGTTGCTTTTTCAGCATTTGCAGAGATAAAATCGAAAAAAAGAACAGACTATTGGATGTGGAACTGTATCTAAAATGAGATTAAAGTTAACAAACAGGTAACCAAATTATGACGATCTGTCATCTCAGAACAAACAATTCCATCCTTCTTTTTGATTTGATTAAGTGTTACATACAATATAACTTTTATTTATATTTTAGCATAAATAATTTTATATCTCTTTACTTCTTACTTGTGTATATAGCAAAAAATACGCAAATATATTTTTGATTGTGTTATTAAAATACATTTAATTTTTTTAACGATTAGTACTCAGAGTTATTAAATTGTAGAAGGAGTACACATAAGTCAAAGATTTGGGAAACACTGTCATAGATAGTGAGCCATATTCACGTGTCGCAAGGGAAGAAGCCTGGAAAACTTCCTATGTTTAAACCAAGCACATATCCAATAGCCGCGCATATAGAAGAGTAGCTTTTACCTTCCATCAATAATTAAGAAAGAACATGGTACCGTGGTTTATTGATAAGATTATTATTGATAAGTGTTCGGAAGAGTACTATCTTATCACTAGACCATGATGAGCACCAGAGCTCTAACGTTTGAAACAGCGCGTAATTGCGAAAGGGAAATTATTGCTTCGCCTTCTTTTAACCATGCAGCATTGAGACAGATGTCGTTTCTAGTGCACTTAATGACAAAACTAGTAACAAGAGTGATGCACCGTTTTTTAACAAGTCCCGGTTCAGCGTGTAACATGAACTGTAAGTTCCGAGGAGAATGTTTGTCCTCCTATTAAAGTTGATATTATCATAGAATCTCAGCATCTGGTGCAATGATTTGAAAAGCAATTTCTGATAATTTAAGACCAGTGGTTGTACGCTATTTTTGAAGTATGCGGAATGACATTTTTCAGCAAAATACTTCTAAGGTTTTCCCGACCATATTCGATTTAGAGGGTATTTTATTATAATTATGGCTCACACAGCTTATAGAACTAACAATCATTGAATATATTTGATAATTTCTTGCTGTGAGATTGGACTTCCATCCCAATCTAGCTATTACGAGTGATGAAGTGTTACATAGGATCGAAACAGTATGGAATAAGTTACCCGTATCTATCACTGAAGATCATTCGAATCTAATCCTGACTGGATACAAGAATTTTTGAAGCCAAGAATGGCAACTATTTATGCTAATTTTTCAGACCTATAAGCATTTAAACTGCTTGCAAATTTAATTATTTTGTTTTCATTCTCTTTTATATACTTGCAACAAATACCTTCATTTGTTTTACTTCCTTCAGTACATTTGCTTACTTTGTTTGTGCAATCATTTTAAATGCCAGTAGTACACATGTTTGATTGTAGGTTAAAAAGAATACATTATAGAAAAAGCTAGTAAGACTTTAAAAAGATTTCAATACTGTTTAATTTCAATGCAACTCTTTGTAATGTATTAGTATAGTTTCAATAATAAATGATATTTATTTATTGTGAGTCAGTTGTCTTTTTATATTTTATAGGTAAAAATATGGACTACGTTCCAGTGACAGACTCTAAAATGGGTTCGTTGATGCCGAATGGAACTCTGAAGCTGAATTCTGTGACAAAAGAAGACGAAGGACTGTATAAATGCAACGTCTCCAACGGAATTGGATCGCCTCTCACCAAAACCATTGTCCTTAAAGTCATGGGTATGTTCTTGAAGCTTGTCATTATTTAATAAATATTTCGGAAAATACCTCGAGTGAATTTTTTTTAAATATTCAACATTGTATTTAAAATTTCATTGTAATCATTATATATTAGTGAGCAAATAGTTCATTAATAAAAGCCGGTAAAAGGTTCTTTTCTGGTATTTTTGAATCTGTTTATGCTTTATCCATACAGTTTTTCAACATTAACGTGATTAGATCATTACAAATGCCTTTGTGTAAAATTTATGCATTATAAATTATATTTTAAATTGTATTTACAAGATTTACTATTCTTATTATCATTTTGGTGTAAAAAAAAATTAAATTTACATGAGCTACTAAAATATGTTTAACAACTTTTGTATTCTCTTGCATGGTAATAAATGCTTGTAATGCAGTGAGGTGCGACACAAAATGAGTCTCTTTGTACTTAGCCTTCAATTAAGAATTGCCACAGGGATCAAGATTATAATTATTGATACCAAGAATTTAAAAATGTACTTCTATGTATTCACTAAATATGTTCACTTTCTGTGAATCTCATGAAAGTTTGTTTTTCATTATTTTAAATTAAATATTTTTGCATATTTCAATTTTGATCTTAAGTGAAAAAAAACTTCCCCATTTTAAAAAATATTTATCAATTTTTAAGAAAGAAAGCTTACGGTATCATCGATTTTTTATTCAATGTCTGAATTATTTTTCTCTTTAAATGCATTCGCTTAATTATCTAGTCTTTATTTTCTAAGACTGAATTCAGAATTTACTCTATAACATAATAAAAAGTTATACGTTGTGTATTTTCTAGCTATGTATAATTTCTTCATATATTCATGGAAATAAAAGTTTGATTACTGGCTTACGTTATTACCTTTCTATTTTGAGTTTATTTCAGTCACACAAGAAGCTTTGAAAGTTTCAAAGCTTTTTGTGTGACTCGGTAATAATGAATTTCCATAGCTCTTTACAAGAACTACATTTTTTTTAAGATGTTATGATACATGATGGACATAACAGGTTACATATCTTTTGAAATTTACTAACAACATTATCTAAAAAAATTAAAATATGTTATAGCGGAAGAAATAATTAAATTGCTTTGAGTTTTTATGATATTTTTTTTTAATATTTGTCTTTTATTTTGATCCTTAAGAAGATATTATGTATGCAATAAAAATGTCTTTTATGGGAATTTTCCCCAAATTCTGTGTTTTTTATTCCTAACAATAACTACATAGAATGTTACTGTAATGTTGAAATAATGGGAATTATTTAATTTATAAATGTTTAAGAAATTTTTCTGCAGATTTTATTTGTAGATTACCGTACATTGTATCCTATTATATCACTTGTATTAACAGCGTACCGTATATCAATGAAAAATATAAACATATATGTTAGAATAGAATAAAATATATTCATTGAAAAAGATGCATAAAACTTTGTACGGTACCATTATTTTTCTTATCGAAGAAATCTTTAAAATGTTCATATCTTAAACTTTGCTACCACAGTAGAATAAATTAGGTTTCTTTCATCAGTGATTACAAGAAAAAACATTTCTTTTTACTTCTCTTTATATTTTTGATAAAAATTTATTGTTTTATTAAAAATTTTTCTGAACATAAATGTTGCAAGGAAAAACGTTTTAAAAAACAGGAACACAATATAGAATTGTATTATACTTTTCAAATATTATATTTAAATATTTGCTCCTATTGTTTGTTATTTTAAAATATAATGAAACATTTAAGTTTCAATGTAACTTTTTATGATTCTGCATCACTTATATTTTATTGGTGAAAAAAGGAAAGCATATGTGGAAGTCGTTTTTAGTAAGCAAATACACCAAACGATGTCGCTGCTGTTCAACATTTTGAGCATAGTTAGTTTATGTGACGCCATTACGTTCTATAGCAGCTAGAGTGACACAAAAGACGCTTATTTAGAAGTTAAACTGTACATTTATCTGGTTACGAGTGTTATATTGTAGTGTACCAATCACAAGAACTCAAGTATTTATTGGAACGGTATTTCTTGGAATCAAGCGAGGATGTGGATCTCTTCATTATTAATACTCCTGGTTCTCAAAGGTGAGTCATTGTTTTGAGTTTGCTTTAAAAATATTTTACTTAAACCATGAAAGTATCAGATTATTAATTTCCCTGAAAGTTTCAGGCTATTAGTATATGTGGATTTTATAATACAAGCTTTATACAGCGTGAAAAGATTTCTTAATATCATATAAATATATTAATTATATTTCTTTGATTTCAATCATAATAAGAAAAAAATTAGAAGATCATAATAAGGAAAAAATTAAAGATTTTTATTTTTTAAACTAAGAGTTCTTTATTTGGTTTTTATTATTAATATCATTTAATCGTTCAACCTTTTACACTGTTTTCATTTATTATTTACATTTTGACCCTAATTCCAATATTCTCATTCGCCATTTCACCATCTTCATAAAAAATTGTTACATATTTTGAATATTGAATTATGAAACTTTTGGAAAAAAGGAATTTAAGTATTTAAACTTTTCAATAGGATTCTGTGTTACAAATAAAAGGATATATATGTTGCGAATATTTTTCTTTATTTACTTATATCATAAAACTTTAATTTTATTGTAACAAAAAAAATATATAAACTAAATTTGATATGTTAAAATTACACACTTAATTACCAGTACTATTTGATATGAATCTTTGAATGATTACCGCATGAAAATTTTATTTGTTAGCAAAATAATGGAAAGAAACTTTTTACTAAAAAAGTTTTAAAATTTGCAGGGTCAAAGAGTCAATCTTTGAGAATTCAACCCTTTTCTTTTCCCACTCAATCCATTGTGGGTTCCCGTGCTAGTGTGACATGTACTCCGACTATCGCCGGGAAGATGGAATTCCACTGGCTTCAGAATGGAAAAGAGTTGAGCAAGGGCTCAAATGTGGACATTAGATCTTTCTCCGATCTCTCTACTCTTGTGATTGATCCTCTTACTGAAGATGATTCTGGGAACTACACATGTCTAGTACGCTCTCGAGGGCATTCAGTTCAGTACACAACAACTTTAGAAGTATTGGGTGAGTATTTAAGTTATACAAATTATAAATTGCTTTTCTTGTTCAATACAATCATTTTTTCAATGTATATTTAAAGCAATAGGAAATGATAATTACATGGGAAAAAATACAATGGTTATTTATGCTAAAATGTTAATAATTTGTATTTATAATCATTGATTTTAGTATGGAATAGTTAAATCTTGCTGTTTGCAATAATTTTAGATGTTTTAGTGTCAAATTTAGATTCACATGTTGTATTACATTTGGAAATGTTCTCAGTACTTATATATAGCTGAATGAACATTATTTCTTCTTCAGCAGTTTTATAAATGTGTTCCATTTTACACATGGTTTATAGAGTTAATTTAATGAAAATTTTGATGATATGAGCCCTCATGTGTGAAAAGTAGCCACACATACAGAAAATCAAAACAAACTGAAGCAATACTACTTTCATTTTTAAAATTTTAATTTTAAAAATGAAAGTAGTTTAAAAATTGTAGCAGTATTCTCTTTTAAAATTAGCATGTTTTTATTATATATGGTTTTAAAATATATATCGTTGCCTTTTGTAAAAAACAGATTAATTGGATATTTTGAATAGTTAATTTTATTTCCTTTTGATTTATTTTGTAAATCATTATTTTGTAAAATAATTACATTTAAATATCAAGTATCCTATAGTTGATTTAGGTCAAGAAATGCACTCTTAAAAGTTCTGTACAGCAATAAAATTTTTCTTTTTAAATCTTTATTTATAAAATGTGATAAGGATACATAGTTCTTAATGTTTGTTTCATGTTTAAAATACGTTAGAAATACTTTTTAATTTAATTTTAATATATTAGAGTATGGGAAAAAGGAAATATTATTTGCCTTGTATAGTTATGGAATGCGTTTTATCATAATTATGGAAATATAATACAATTATAGAAATATAACAATTTTATCAAACAAATGAAATAGATACATTAATGGAATAGATACATAGATACTGTTAAATAGATACATTAATGGTTAATAAATTTGTTTCTTTTCTTAATCTTTTGCAATAGATTCCCTCTATTTTCAAATATAATGAAAATAATATTGATTGTTGTTGTATACAGATTTATTTCTCAAAAATAATTCTTATCTAAATGTTTATTTCTGTTCTTCATTAAAAGCAAATTAATAAGTGATAATATTTTCTTTTCAGCTATAATTTTATTTTATTATAAGCAGGTTGATATTAATTATTGTTATCTTATGCATTTATTTTCCAACATTATATCATCCTTTACAGTCAAAATGTTTTTAGTTTAATACTACGAATTGTTCATAGGCAACCCAATTATATAAACTGCAAAGTCTTTTTTATATCTATTGCAAATTATTGACTCCTTTTTCTAATGTCTTATTGGGCGATTTTTCATATCTAATGAGGTTTTTTTCACTTTTTCCTTCAAAATAAATTCGGAAAACTCTCAATCAAACACATCAAAGAATGTGCAGGCATAAAGCACAAATGCAACATTCAATTATTGCCTTATAACCTCTAGAATTGAACCCAAGGCCTCCTATTCCAAAGAGCACAAAATTGCAGTGAGTGCATAGTGAACCAATAATCTGTTAAATTGAAATAATAAGTAGTTTAATTGAAAATGTTTTGATTGTATTGTTTTGAAAAGTCTTGTTCTCAAAGTTTTTGCAGCCGAATAGCCACTTCAGTATCTTCTATGTGAGAAATTGCAAGGAAGTTAGAGGCACATAATATATATATTAACTAATTAAACTCACATTATTACCATCCAAATGTTTTCAAAAAAGTATACAATAATTAACTAAATGATTTTGAAACTTGTAAAAAATTGAGATTTATTTAAAGTTTGTAGCACAATGGCGCAGTGATGTCGCTTCGAGTTTTCAGAGCAGAGGTCAGAATTTCGATTCGCAGTTTGGGAAAGGTGGACTAGTCTTTCAAGAATCCAATCTGTCAGTAAAACTGAGTACTGATTCTGCTTGGAAATGAAACTCTAAATGCTGCGTGATAGGCTGATTACTTTTCCCAGGATATATGCTTCGTATCCCTGGGTATTCGGTCAAGAAACAGATATGAGTAATATAGGTCCTGTCTCCATGGGAACTGTTATGCAACTTATATAGCTTGTTTTTTTTAAAAAAAACTTACAACTAGCCTTTTTATAAATTATAAATGCTTATAGTTTTCATACTTTTTTGAAAACTTTTTCATAGTGGCGTTTTACAAATTAAATTTCACGTCATGGCCTCAACCGGTGTATATCGTGTAGGAAACAGCATCACCATTAGTCGCATGTAAGATGGCGCGCAGTTCGGAGTTATCTGATTTCGAGAAAGGTATAATTATCAGGTATCACAAATGTGTTCGATCCTTAAGAGACATCTATGGTCTGAAGTACCCAAAATCAACAGTAGCCTATGTGATTAAGAAGTGGAAGGTGAGCTGTGTTTGTTGGAATGTGCCCCGAGTCGGCAGATCAACAAAAGTGGGGGATAGAGACCGACGAGAGCTGTCCAGAGAAATTTGGAAGAACCCCACCTAACTGATGGCCCTCATCCGCGAGGAGTTTCAAAAGGAATCCGAGAGTATTGTTTCAATAAATACCATCCGTAAGGAAGCACATCTGTTTTGTTTACATGGTCGTGCTGCTGCCCATAAGCTTTTGATCACAAAGTCCAATCGCATTGCTTGGTTTATGTGGTGCAAAGCACATCGAAATTGGACCTTAGATCAGTGGAAACGGGTTCTTTGGAGCAACGAATCAAGGTTCACCCTTTACCGTTATGATGATAGAGTTTAGGTTTGGCCTCTGCTTGGAGAACGTCTCCTGCCAAAATGCATTGTGCCAACAGTCAAGTTCAGCGGAGGTGGAATTATGGACCTGGGTGTTTCTCCTGATATGGACTGGGATCCTTGGTCCTTATTCATAGTAAGCTCAACGATGATGCCTACTACATCATTTTGGAAGACAATGTGTTTCCTACGTTGTGGCAGTTTTACGGGTTGGAACCCTGTTGTTTTCAGGACGACAATGTCAGTTGTCATGTTTCGAGGTTAAACAGGACTTGGTATGGTGACAAAGGAGTTCACCGAATGGACTGGCGTGCCCAGAGCTCAGACTTGAACCCTATCAAAAATATCTGCTATCTGTTAGATGGCCGAATTAAAGGGTGCACTACCTGTCCAAAATCGGTGAAGAAATTGGTATGTTTACGCCAAGCCGAGTGGTACCACTAGCTGTAATACAAAGACTTGGGAAGAATATGCCCGGAGAGTTAGTTTTTCTTTTCTATCACTGGTTTCAAATACTTATTGGTAGACAGTATATATATATATATATATATAT
>JAPDSC010002048.1:131400-219263 GCA_026290005.1 Latrodectus geometricus
TATATGTTACCGTGAAAGACCGAAATCAGAGAATGTCGACATTCACCGGTGAATGTCAACACATACCAAAAACTTTGGTGAAAGACCGTACAATTGATTACATTTCTTGCACTTTCGGACCATCGCCGGTATATGTCGACAATCACAGACAAGCTTTGGTGGAATTTGAAAAGATGATTAAAGAGCTCGAAAAGGAGATAACAGAAGGCAACGTCAAAAAAGAGGTGCGGCCTAGAGCATTTAATTTGTTTTTTAATTTGTTTGTTGTCAGGTTTGTCCCGCGGGTTAAAAATCCTCTACACTTCCTCTACTTACCGTGATTGGTCACTCCTCCTTTCTAAGAGAGGCGATAAGTTACGTCACACATGTGACGTTTTTCACGCCTGAAATATTGAGATAAGAAAATGCAAATCTGCATTTCTCCTCTCCGGATACGGAGAGATGAAACGCATATTCAAGATTCACCATTAGTGCATTGTGGATGTCGACATTTGCCGGTGTAAGTGAGAAATGAGGATATCTAGCAAATATTTCGGACATACACCAAGCGACTACGTGAATGTTGACATTCACCAGCGAATGTCGACATTCTCCAGATTTCGGACTTTCACGGTAACATATATATATATATATATATATATATATATATATATATATATATATATTGTTAATATTAATTTTTCAAACATTACATTTTACGTATTACATAGAATTACTGCTTTAGTGATGAGTTCTCTCTTATCAAAAAGGATTTTGTGGTCTTCATTAGTTTATAAATATCATTAATAATTATTTTTATGTATATACATTTCTCTTTTTATAAATTACCATATACATCTGTCCTAATCCTATCAATGTAGTATTGGAAAGCTGAATTGTTGATTTAATATTGCTTCAAATATGTTGTTTTTTCTCAATTTTACATATTAAATAAAAAAAAATTTAAAATAAAATTTAAAATAGTGACTATTTTATATATAATGTCAAAATTACTTTTGAATCTATAAAAGACAAATTACATAAATGACTGGTTAATTTAAAGTTTAGACTGGTTGACTGGAATGACTGGTTATTAAAGTTTTAATTTAATACGTTTCTAAGGTACATTTAATCTTTAGTTTAGAAAAATACCGTATCATTTCAACACCAATCATTCCTTTATAATTTAAATCAATAATTCAAGATGTATTACCTGAATGAGATAACTTAGATAGTTGTAGTTTTTAAATTTCTCTCGAGTGCTGTTGCGTACCATGAAGTACTGGGTACGGCAATTTTGAATTATTGTACTCTTCAATATATTTGAAGAATGCCTTAATCGTATATAATTTCTAGTAAGAAATATATTACGAACTTACTTTACTTTCAGTATTTTTTACTAAAATGCATTTATTATTTAAAAAAGCGTACTTCATGGTATTTTTTGCTTAAAGAAACTTTTTATTATAAGGTATTTTAAAAAGATCTGTTTTAAATTTTAATGTGTTTTCAAATATTGTAAAGGTAAGAAAAGTTACTGCTCCAGAAAAAATAGCTTTGTTTTGTGTACATTCAAATAGATATGACATTCTTATATTACAATAAGTTAGAACGGGAATTTCTAGTGATGAGGATCCATGGAAAGGATTTTTAAAGCATTTGAAAATATTTCCTTATTTATAAAGTCACTTTGTCACTTATTTACCGTCGTTTATTTATAAAGTCAAGCTGTTTATTCTTTCGTTTTATCAACATACACAATTTTGTTTTTTTTTTAAATTAGTGAATAATTCTGTAAATAATTATTGACTAAAGCAGAATTTGAGAACTTTATTATTGTTTTAAAGTTATTTCGAAATGAAGATTCTGAATTAATTTTAAAAAAACAAAACAAATAATTTCATCATATTTTGAATGAAATTTAATTCATTATTCTGTGTGAATTCCTAAGTACCACAACTATTATACGATGTTTGGCCAGATCCGGGGATCGTTCAAACTTTGGAGATTTCTAGTTGAATCTCTAGTTCTTATTTGGTTTTCAATTAATTTCTTACTTAATTTCCTTTTTGTACTTTTGAATTGATCCAATTATATAACCTGTGACCAGAAAGTTTGGTGAATAAATTTTTATTTTAAATACAGTATAGTAAGGCATCAAGTAACATTTACTGCCCTTTAAAATAATCTCTATGGGGTTAATGCACTGTTGGGAACAAGTTTATAATTCCTGAAAACTCTTGTAAAACAGTCTTTTTGGAATGCATTTGAGCTCGGCCATCACGCTGCTTTGAATGTCGTTGATGTCCAAGGTACGGTCGGAAAAATTGTGCATAAAGACAATGTTCATGGCGTTCTTCGACTCTAAGGGTCTCATTCACCAAGAATTCCTCCCTGAGAGTACCACATTGAATTCTGTTGCTTACGCTGATGTTCTGAAGCGTTTAATGCAACGAATCTGTCACGTTCGCCTTGAGTATTCCACGTAAGACTTCTGGGCTCTTCTCCATGATTATGCTTGAACACACACCGTCTTGGTTTTACAGCTGTTCGTGGCAGCGAATGGAGTTATGAAACTTGATAACCTTCCTTTTTCACCTGATTTGGTACTTGCAGGCTTCTTCTTCTTCTCCAGATTGAAATCAGCTGTGAAGAAAAAGAGATTTACGGACATCACCCTAATTTATATCTATTTTCTTTGCATTTTCAATTAAAATACTGAAAAAAACAGAAATTATATTTTCTATACCATTGAATATTGATCTTGGATAACTTTAAATTTTGAATCTTCTGCAAATATCGAAGGTTTTTGCTGTACTGCTTTCAGTTTTAATGCTTGTGTTTTCCAACTATTCACAATTTAGAAGAAAATCTTAAGAGGAAAGTATGCACCATTCAGGGTCCATAATGAAATAAATTTTTTGTTATTAAAAATTTGTTTTTTAAAAAAAACTTTTGTCAATTTATTTATAAAATATTCTTTTTCATGTAAATTAAGTAAATTAATATTAACTCTTTTGAATCATAATTTATCACAGTTCCGCCCTCCTGGAAGCAAGTACCACATGATGTCGATGCTTCAAGCGGAGACTCTGTACTCCTGCAATGCAAGGGATCCGGAACTCCAACACCATCGTCAACATGGTTAAAAACTCAAGGTGAATATTCAATGATTTAAGTAAATAATGTTTCCTCTTGTAATACATTGCTGGCCACCCAAATTTCAATATCAAGATAGACAAGATATATCACATCAGAATTTATTTTGTTGATAACATGTTGACCAAGTATCAAATGATTAAATTCATAGACTTCTGAGAAGTATGGCTCATTCTAAAATCAAAAGCCAGAGTAGCCGCCATTTTTGGAAATCACCGCTGCCACATACCTCGTCATTGATTCAAGGAGACTTTGGGTGTCTTCTTGGGATATATCAGACCAAGCAGCTTCAACACGTTGCCAAAGTTGGTCTGGTGTGGCAGCTGGAAATATAATCTGGGGAGATTGTTGAACAAGCATGGACCACATGTTTTCTATCAGTGAAAGATCTGGAGAATGAGCTAGCCAGAGTGCCATGGTTCTTGATGTGACTGAGCAATCTGTCACTGCCATGTGCACATTTTTCTGTCAGCACTTGAAATGGAGTACTTAAGTGGATGCGATAGAACACGTCCATCCGTCGTATCCTCCTGCATCCAACGACCATATATCCTCATTACAGGTGTTTCGTCCAATTTCCCTGTAAGGTAATCCTCAACATTGGCAGGCCCTTATCTTTCCTTTGTCGAAATCGGATACTTGATCAAAAACTCATCGCTGTTTTCTACAAGGAATAATTGATTTATTTTATTTTTTGAAAAAACCACTAGCAAAACACAATTGCCGAACATGAAATTGTCAAAATCTCCAAGCCTTAAATAGCGCTTTGAAGTGGCACCACAGGCGTACGTGATGTGTGTTTGTGCTGAAATTCTAATCATTGGCATATGCCACCTCCAGCAATGCATGTTGTAAATTTCATGTTATTTGCATACTTCCTTCAGGGTGTTGTATTTACGGTGGCCTGCAGTGCAGTTGATTAAATCAATTATTGTGTTTATGATGTATTAACATTTTTCATTCCTATTAGTACTCTCTCTCTCTCTCTCTTTCTCCTTCTCTGTGTGTGTTTTCATTTTTTAGCAAAAAAAAAAAAAAAAAAAAAACTTTAACTTTTTCTCAAAATTTGTAAGGAGAGTTATTTTTATTAAAAATGGTTTCTATATTGTAGACCACTTGTGATGCAGATATGATACTTTAAAGTCAAATATCATGAAATTTGCCAACTGTTGTTAAAAAAAAACGATTTAAGTGTTTCATTAATAAATTATTTTTTTTATAAAATTTCACAGTTTACAGCTTTAGCACATAAATACAAGTATAATACAATTAAAGACAGCAATTACCCCAAAAATTATCTTCTGAGGCATGTAATAAAGAAATGCATAATTAGAGCATTGAGTAACATAAATTAAAGTTTTTACTTGATGTTGGGACTTATTCTAGTGAAGATAAACTCGGAAGAAGATTTCTTAGTATTCAAAAGACATTAAAATCTTTTGCAGATAGTATGAAGTACTAAGCAAGTGAGACTATGTAAAAATACTTGATTAAATAAAAGCGTGATAGGATTAAATTATTTCAAAAATTTGTTCAATGTAGATTATCTCGATGATACTTTATTTGACTTTGATTATGGGAATTCTAGAAATAATTATATTAACAGGCTGATTGCAACTATAATTTTAATTTTTCTTACCTAAACAACCTTATCATTGTTTTTAGATCATCATGGGGGTGATACAGAGTTTATATCAATCGGTGCGTATTTTGATTCTGTACAACTGTACACAACTGTTTTTTTCAACTCTACACATTTCAAATATACTTAAATGATTTCTGCACCCGACAAAAAAGGATAAGTTTTGAATAGCCTGAATATTTTTAATACTTCAAAATAATACTTTTTAAAATTATATTATCTTTTAAAATGTTTTGCTGTAATAGTGCATATTTTCTGTTCTGCATCATATTTAAATGTTTTAACTCAATTTGTTCAACATCATTACCAAGCATTCACGTATTGCTGTTAATGAACGTTGGTTTGTCAATCATCCTTTAAAGTAATAATACTTTTGAAGTATAAGTGAGAGACAGTCGTGTGGAGAAACTTCTGTTACATGATGATATGTGTTATTAATCGGAACTCGATAACTTAACATCCCTTGAATGCATTTCTTAAGCAATGTGCTCAAAAACATTTGAGCACCTACTGTATCTTTGCTTTCTTGAAAGAGTTTTTTTTTTTTCATAGTTGGTAACATTCACAGATCGCAAGAGGGAAACCTAAAGACTCCCAATAACATAATATACTTGCAAAAAAGAAGCGCAACATAAATTTCTCCTTGTTCATTGGTGACTTATATAGAACTCAGAACCTACAATTCTCAAATTAGTGGTCATATTTCAAGGCTTTGGTGAAACTATGTCCCAGTGATAATTATAACTTAATATAAATTCATTATTTTACATGATCAAAATCCCTGGAAATATGTTTTTTTCTGTAACAGCACTCTTTGTATTGCCTTCTCAAAATTCCACTATTGCATTGAAAATTGCTTCCTTTTAAAAAATAAATTATTGGATGTAGTGATAAATGGTTAAAACAGTTCTCATACCTAGTGAACAACTGATGCGAGTTAGTCAGAATGCTAAGAAACATACCAGTGGAGATATAGATATGTAATACAAAACCTTTGTCTTTTTTTGACAATCATGAGCAAATTCGAGATGAAGAAGATATTTTTGTAATTTTAAAGAGCTTGTCAATATTATTTTGTATCAATTTGAACGTAACATGGATGTAATTGTATTTCGGTAATGCAATATGGTAATTAAGTTTGAATTGAATATATTTTTCTCGATTTTATGATGATATATTACTCCATTTTTATACATATTTCTAGGTAAAAATACAGACTTCACTCCTGTAATAAACTCTGAGATGAGCACGTTGATGCAAAATGGAACTTTGAAGCTGAATTCAGTGACGAAAGAGGACGAAGGGCTGTATAAGTGCAGCGTCTCCAATGGAATTGGATCACCTCTCACAAAAACTGTTGTCCTCAGAGTCACGGGTATGTTCTTTGGGATTGTATTTGATAATAAAAATGCATCTAATATATTCAGTGGAAAAGTGTCCAGTTATTTAATATTAATATTACACTTCAGATATGAATGTTATCGTTTCAGTGTATGCGATTTTATCAAAGAGTATCTTAAAAGCTCTCCATCTTCCGAAAAATAGTTATCTTTGTATGACGCATTCCATTATGAAAAACGTCATTCAAGTTTGAATCTTAATATATATTGCACTCTTTATGCAAATTGAGTGCACTTTTCTAATAACACAATTTTATAAATAACATTTTATAAAATTGTGTTATTAGAAAAATAATCAAGATATTTCTGAATTTGATAATGTAATTTGATATATGGTAATAGAGACTTTCAAATTTATCTGAATTTATATAATAAATTCCTTAAAGTGCATAATATGATGATCAATGTCGTTTTAAAATTAAATAATCTAGTTATTGTATTTTTGTACACTTTTGTTATTGCTTAACGGAATCTATATATTTCTACATTCACGAAAATATTCTTAAGTAGAGAAAATAAGACCTATGTTGAGTATGTATGGGAGCAAGGATTTTTCTTTGAGAATCGTTTGTTAAGAGAACTTATTTTTTAGTATATAGATAAAAATTGAATTCTATTACTCATGATACGTGGCAGAGATATTTGCCAGCTCAAGTATAATCTCGTTACCAGACCGTGATTCAAAATTACGAGACATTGGTGATAGTCGATTATTCGAAATCCGTTAAGGTACAATTCTGGGTTCACCTGCACAGCTGTGGTTGCTTTTATGTACTCATAACACGTTGAAGTAAATTTTTACACTTAGAATACTAACAATTCAAAGGAATTTATTGGAAAATTTATGTCTTTTTGTGACAGGAAAGCATGCCAACTTCTTAACCCACAAATATCTTATGAATATCATGCATTTATGAGATGTTTATGGATTAAGGATATTTAACTGTAAGGCAAGTAAATTTTATTCTCCCTCTCTAATAACATTGACCGATTTTGCAACACTAACTCTTATGGCAAATAAAATCTTTATTAATTTTCCCAAAGTATTGTAAATAAACATTTTATCGTACATTTCAATAAAAACTTTTAGTGGCGTAATGGTATAATACTTTAACATTAATTTACAGGCTCACAAATATTTAAAGCACTTGAATTTATAAATAATATGAAGCATGTTATTTATTATATTGTTTAATTAATAAAACTATACTATGATTTATGTGGATATTGAACAAATCGTGTCAATTATTTGTACTCTAGCGAAGAAAATCATAGTTTAGTTTATTGTTTATGAAAAGCATATTTTAGTTTGATTTGAAAAAAATGCGAATTATTCAATTTTTTGGGATATGTATCTGCTCTATAAATATGAAGTTAAATATGTGATGTTTTTATCTTGTTATAATTAATCTTCAATAATATATATATTAAGAATGTATTGATGAAGAAACCATTTATCGGGTTTTTTGTATGATGAAAGAGGGCTCATCTTTGTTAGAAGAGGCGTTAATTTACTTCGAGATACCTGAAATTGAATAATGAAAAGCTAATTTTCATGTCTTAATAAGGATTAAAAGACTAAGTGTATATTAATAGTCGTATTTCCTTGGGTCAATTTTTGTTAACAAGTGATTTTATACATAATTATTTTATTGGTTGAGCATTTAATGAAATAAAATCTAAAGAGTAATACAAACAAAGTATCGATATGTAATAGAATAATATGTGTACTTTAAAAAAACATATGATAACATTGCTAAAAATTTGATTTTAAGAAAAAAAATTTAATTCAACTTTTTTTTTATCATTTTCCAAGAATTTTTGTTATAATAACGATATAAAAAATATAGATTAGTACGCAAATGCATCGAATGAGGTCGCTGGTGCTCTACGTTTGAAACTTGTAGTTAAAGTGACGCCATCGTCCATTGAAATCTCAGTATGAGGCAGAATTTAGTGTTGCGTCGTGTCTATTATTACAGCCTCTGAAGCTTTAGCAAGTTATTAGCTTGTATTTTCGGTTTTTATTTTAGAAGAATATCCTTTAGAATGATTGGCAAATATTTGGAGAAGCGAACGAAAATCCTGAGATACCTTCATTTATTATTGATGCTTTTCTGTCAGAATGGTAAGTGATTGCTTTGAATTTATATAAATAATTTATAAAAATGTATGCCTTACAATCATATAAGAAATTATTTTTAAACATATTATAACTACAAAAATAAATTTAGTATTATAAAATAGCTTACTATTATAAACTGCTTACATAAACTTAATGCAAAATAAATACCTAATTATTGATACGAATGAACAATAGCGATATGATGAACTTATTTTATCTGTGTTTTACTCATTTGGAATACACATTCTTTTACATAAAACAAAGTAGTTAATTACTTAAATAAAACACAAAATTTCGTTTAATATTTTCTGTCACGTCATTAGAAGAGCTTTAAATCAATAAAATTTTACGTATATTATATATAGCCAGTATTTGATTTGATATTACAAGAAGATTCCTTAAGTGAATGAAAATTTTTAATTGAAGTAAGAATTGCTTAAAATAATAACTCATTGCAAAAAAATTTCAAATTAATTTAATAAATCCTTCGGTAATACTATTACTATCTTGTATTAATTACTTTACAGTGTTAATTCACTTATTGATCATTTTCAATTAAAATAATAAGCAATCACTATTGTAAATAAACAATAAATTATACATATTGTATATGTAGGTGAACAACTTATAAATGTTGTTTGTTTAAAATGTTATGCTGTTAAAAAATTATTAATTGAAACAGTAATCCTACTGATGATAAGTAATCGTTTGTTGTATTTGCAGAATATGCAACGTAAATTATGCTGTAATTAATTTTGTCTTTACAAAGATTAAACTCTTGTAAATAATAATGAAATATTACATTTATTAGAAAAGTTATTACACTTGTTTTAGTTCAAAAGTGAAAGAAAAAACAGTTCCTACTATGCTTTTAATTTTCTTATTAAATCAAATTTATTTAAAAATGTCAATTTATTTCTCTTATTAGTTTATTTTATTTATGAAGATAGCAATGGACCTAAATTTTATCTCAAAAAAAAAAAAAAAATCATTTATGCGATAATCTAAGGCTTTATTATGCTCAATATTTAATTATTTGATTCTTCGAACTAATAGAACTTTGAAAATTTGCAGGTGTAAGAGGGCAAGTTTTAAGAATTCAACCTTTTTCTTTTCCCACTCAATCCATTGTGGGCACTCGGGCCAGCGTGACATGTACTCCAATCGTCGGTGAGAAAATGGAATTCCATTGGCTTCGAAACGGGAAGCAGTTGACCAAAGGCTCAAACGTCGACATTAGATCATATTCTGATCTTTCAAATCTCGTGATAGACCCCCTCTCAGAAGAAGACTCTGGGAACTATACATGTGTAGTGCGTGCTGGAGGTAATTCAGTTCAGTACACTACAGCTTTGGAAGTATTAGGTAAGTAAGTAATTCACCAAACGTAATTTTCTTTAAAAATTTTTTAGTGGTTTTTGAAATGAATAACTGATTAAGTTTCTATTATCATTAATTTCTTGTTGCAAATTTAAAATTTGCTTCTATAAATTCATAAAAGTGAAATAAAGAAATAAATTATTAATAAATTCATTTTATTATTTCACTTAACGTGGAATTTTTAACTATTATAACAGTTTTTGTGTATGTTAAGTTATTCCAAACAGGTTTTATAGCCAAATTTCATTATTTTCTCTTGTGCTTTTTTTTAATGTTATTTTACTTCTTTGTAGTAATTTCTTTGGGTAGAATTTAATGACACTGTTTCAAGAAATTACTTGCGGTCTATAATCACTAATTTTTAATATTATTACCAAAAATTTATTTCTAGTAAAGTAATTATATTACTTCAGAATCAACATGATTTAAAAAATATTTAAATATTGTATTTCTACACAAGAAATATAAATAAATTTTACAAATAAAATGCGTAAAATAAAAAGGTTAATTAATTTTGAGTATAAATTTTGTACACAGTATACCATGTCTTATTTGCATATCCTCCCATAAATATGGGTCTTAATAAATTCTAAATTTCTTTCTTAGTGATTTTATTTATTACCAGACAGACATAAATTTGTATTCAATTTTACTATAGTGGCCAAAATTGTTTTTTTTTTCTTTTTCTTTTTTTCTTGGCTATGTGAATTTTCATAAATGATGCTATTATTAACTATATTGATTCAAAAAAAAGGGTAGAAATATCATAATATTTAAATCTAGACAATTAGAAAAGAAGAAGCTCCCCAAATGCATTTAATTTGTGAAGACGCATTTATTGAAGTAGTAATTAAATTTACTGGGAGATACAAGTTTGTTTTAATTCCCAATGAGATTATGTCAAATAATCTTAAAATTAAAAAAACTAGTTCACAATTTGCTTTTAGTGATTATTTATACATTTAGCAAGAATAAAACTATCAGCATTTCTTTTTATAATACTTCGTTTCAAACGAGAAATTTGTTATCTACTTTCATTATACCCGATTTTATGTTGTTTTGGATGTATTTCAATATTCAGCAGTCGTGTTTATTATAATACTTACAATTACGGATTTCAATAAAGCATGCAATTTATTTTAACTAAACATATTTTAGCGTAGCATCTGGGAGTCTTTTTTCTATAGACTAATCATTCCCGAATGTTTCTAGTTCCACCATCTTGGAAGAAAACACCACGTGATGTCGATGCTTCGAGCGGTGACCCTGTGCTCTTTGATTGCCAGGGATACGGGACACCAGTACCTTCTTCTACGTGGCTGAGAGCTCAAGGTAACCTCATTAAGTAAAAATACTCCAAAAAATATGAGATGATTATTGTCTGTCCACCACAAGAATTACTCTCGTTAATTTGTCTGGTGAGAGGTGGTTGCTGTGGTAACATGTTTATTTCAAATGAGGAATAAATGTCTTATGAATTGACTCCATTTGGGGTAGTACCACAAGTTACTTTCAAAGCATACAATCAGCCAAAGTGGGTACCATCCTTTTCGCTTTTCCTGTCGAAAATAGATGTCTTTTTTCTATGGCAACAGTCATTCACAGACAAATTATAGGAAGATTTTCCTTCATTCGTGTTGGCTTAATTTTCTTAATTAATTTTTCTAAGTATGACTTGTCAATAGTTAGATGCATGATGAGAGTGATGATTTCATCTGCATAAAACTCAATAAGCATCTCCTTATTCTTTTGTTTTAATTATATGATTTTAAATCTGGTTGAAGCTAAAAAAAATTAAAATTTTTCATTTTCCTAAAAATAATTTACTTCTAATTGTATCTCATCTTCAGATTTATCAGAAAAATTTTGTGTTTGAAACTGCCAACATTTTTTAAACTGAAGCATGTGAAATTGTATTTAACTATATAAAAATTTCAAACAATTTTGCAAACAATAAATATTATTATCTAAAGAGTAATAAACTCTTTAGATTGGTCTGGTGTTTTACAGAATCACACTGGTCTTTACTGATAATTAGTTTAATTCAATTTACTTTGTTTGTCACAGAATAGTTCATTTTTTAAAATTTTTTTAGAAAAAAAAATGGTTTTTAATTGATTTGTAGTTTTAATATTGTAAATAAGTTAAAGTTCTTTTACATTTAATTTTTAAATTTCAGTAAAATATAAACTTACATATAAAAAGAATTTTCAATTAAAGAAATAAAAATATTTGAAAGGTTAGTAGATGGTAGTATGTAATCTAACCTAAGATAATTAAAATTGGTTGCTACTAATAAGTCCGAAAATTTGATGTAGTTATAATAACTGGAATGATTAATGAATCCACATTTTATTCTCCGATGAAGAAAATATTTTTAAAACTAACAACGAAAATGTACTAAACTGAATTTGTTAATGTAAATGAAGTATTTATTTTAAGTAAGGAATTGTAAGAGAAAAGCCAAATAAAGGATTTATAATGTAGCAGATTCTTCAATGAAATTCACAGCATAGAATCAAATTATTAATTTAAATAGGAATAATCTTCGATCTTTCTCTCAAAATAAATTGGAGAAAAATGTTAAAACGATTGAAAAATATTGTTACTATTTTTAGTTTGATTTGAAATTCATTCCAAGAAAATGTAATTCACAGAGAACCAAATGAAATTGATGACAAATGTAATGACAAATGTAAATGACAAATGTAGACAAATTTCATCATTTAGTAAAAAATTATCACACAAATATCTTTTAACCTTTAAGATCAAAATCAAAATTGCTTTTTCTTGTAACCCTATACATTAGCAATATAGTTAGCAAATATGAATATACATTTTAGGAAAAATGCCGCTGTTTACAAACTGATTAGTATTCAATTTTACTAAAATTGAAGGTGTTGAAAATTGTCGAAAACTAATTTTGGATTAGTAGTGAATTTCTGTTTTTTTCTGCGATTGAAGAAATTAAAAAAAAAATAGTAGTTGAATTTTAAATAAATATATTTAACTTATTGAACAAATGGAAAGAATAACAATCGTTAACACAGTTTATTATTAAATGTGAAACTGTTCCCTTGGTAATCTTAAGATTTTCATTGAAATAGTTTAATTTGTATTGGTTTGAAAAGATTAAGTAGAGATTCTAAAGAAAGAATTTTTTCAGTTCTTTCATTAAGAATTAAGTTGATGATTTGCATTGAATGTGTATGTGTTCTCCAGCATACTTCTCTCTAGCTAACTCAGAGTTGATCTCTATCACTTAGAAATTAGTGGCTGGAAATCTTGAGTGAAGGCGATGGATCAATCAAGTCATGATTCAAATTCACACTCTTCTAATGATGAAAATGATTCTCTAACCCACTAGGCCTCCACGGTCCCGCATTGAATGTTGTTGCATTAGCATACTTCTTTGTATCTTGTTCTAATTTCTTCTAACATTGAATGCTCCTGCCAATGTTCATTTCTAACAATCAAGCTCATTGAATAATTTTGGTTCATTTTTATACCTTTACTTAATATACCTAATGCAAATAAATTTATTTGTCCTCAAAGTAAAGGGTTGATGTAAAACAATCTTACATCAAAAATAATCAAAAAGCTATTTTTGTGGGAAAAATGATTTGATATTTTGATCTAACCCTATAAATAATAGCTAACTCAGAACATCAATTTATGCTTGAAAGCAAAATTATACTTCTATATGCTTAGCGGTCTTGTTCTCTGTATTTGCTAAACAAAAAAATAGGAATTGCATTCTTTATTTTTTTCCTAATATTTTGTCCTTTAATCTCAAACGTCATGCTCATCCGCATTCGCAAACGAGTCATATATGAGCTGAATTTATATAAAATATATAACCTTAAGCATGTACTCATAAAATTTACGAAATTAGTGTTCTTCCTAACACCCATCACAACTTTAAAAAGATCATTCCATGATTACTGTGTAAACAAATAAATAGTTTTAAGGAAATTGCAAATCAATTTATTAGTTTAATTTTTCTTTCATATCATTCAAGAATAGGAAGACAAAGTATCCATAAATTAATATGAAACATTTAAAAAATATTTACTCAAACATGAAAAATATAATAATGGAAGAAATATTATATAAAACGAAAATTTTAGAAAAAAAGCTTTTTGAAAATTTTTTAAATTCTTTTTGTTTTGATAGCATATATCATGCAATTCTTAAATTCAAAATTATTATGTCATTCAATAATATTAAAAATTACATTTTTTTAAACTTTACAACCACGTGCTTTAAATAGGCGTAGAAAAAAAAATTAAAAACACTTATTCCTTCATTTTTAACTGATTATCTTAATTCACCTTTATTAGAGAAAAACAAATTAATGTTAAAATATATCTTAGTTTTAATGACTAGTAGATGAAGGCAATGTTAAACATAGAAATATTACCGTACGATTTCATTTCAAGGCACAACAGAAAATTTGGATCAGAAAATATATAGCATTTCATCTAGAATATTTTTATCATTGCTTGCAAAGTAAAATTATAAAAATTTAATGTACAAAGCGGAAAGTGCAAAATGTTAAATAAACATTAAATATGCTTATAGCATAATTCTTAACAACACTAAAATTTTAAGAATGATTTTGAATAACATATTAAGGAATAGTGTGTTTAATTTTGCAATAACAAATCCATAAATTGTTGATGGAATGTTAAGATAATTCTCTCTCAAACTAAAATCCACTCATTATCTCTATATTATTCAATTACTCAAGTGTTTTACTTACCATAGATATGTATTCTTTATACTTACTAATTAATATATTTTATTATATCATATATTATTGCATATAAATTTCAGTCTAAAATAATGTGAGTAAATTATGTTGCTGTCTTTCTTATTAATGAAATAAGTTATAATAGGGTACAATAATTTTCAGATCAAAATTATTTTATTAAGTAAATATTCATTTGAATCAAAACATTAACACTTATAAGTAATTAAAAAATAAAATTATAAAATATACATAAATTAAATATGATGCAAATGAAAGTAATTTTAAAAAATTTAATAGTGATTTTCCTTAAATATTTCAAGAATTTATTTTTTTGCTATGCTGCATTTAGGATGTTTCGAATATTTATGCATTTGTTTATTTCTAATATACCAAATGAGAAAGTATACCTCGAACTTAGCAGTAACTGTAAAATTAAATTATAAACATTTAAAAAAGCTGTTGGAATCAGTTATTCAAAACTGTTGCAAAATATAAGAAATTAATTAAAAGAAAGTAATGATGTTTCTTATATTTAAAAATAGTTTTTTTGGAAACAGAAAAAAATTAGCTACAAATTAAATATTCATTATATTGTTATATTTTAATTTTGGAAAATACATTTTTTCTTATTTTTGTCTCATCTCTTCATGATTATTTTTCTTAGTTTTAATTTAGTCTGATACTAATGTGTAATTAAGTTGTCAAGTTTTAGCAATATCAATTATTCCACACAACTTATAAATTTTTAAAACATTTCCAGGTAAAAATATGGATTTCATTCCCATGACAAGTTCTGAAGTTAATATCTTGATGCAGAATGGAACTCTGAAGCTGAATTCGGTGACGAAAGAAGACGAAGGGTTGTACAAGTGCAGCATCTCCAACGGAATTGGATCACCGCTCACCAAAACCGTTGTCCTACGAGTTACGGGTATGATTTAATGAAAATTGAGTCAAGAAAAGTTTTTTCCTGAAATTTTTCATCAAAAAGTTGATCTTGTTGATCGTTTTAAACTTAAACCATTGAATGCTTTTCGATTAATTAAAAATAATCTGTTTATATGTGTCTACTTATCAATTTGTAGTTATTGCCTATTACGATATAAACTTAATGATCGATTAAAATTACAGTCGCTATTTGAAAAACGCTATTTGAAACAGTCGCTATTCGTAATTTGGTCTTGTAGTTGTGAATTTATCAGTTAATGGGAAACATGAAGTTATTTACTCTATAATTTACTTTAAAGATTCAATTAGTTGCTGCTTTATTTGATACTTGGAATTAAATCTTTTAAAGTGACTTGTTTCAATGCCGTATAGTTAAAAGAATTTGTAATTTATTTATGTATATTTGCTAATTTATTTATGTAATTTATTTATGCACATTATTAAAAGAATATGTATACTTTTTGCATTAACTTGTGTAAGAAAATCACAGCAAAGAGTGCTGAGAAAAGCAATCACATAGTTCCGATTCATCGAAGTGTGTCGAACTGTATCACTGCAATACCAGTTCAGAGAATGTCATAACGAAAGGTTCTGTATTTGTTAACAGGGTATGCTTACGATGACTTCTTATTAGTGTGACGAAGAAATTCGGAATTAACAGCACTAGCATGAGCTTCTAACTTTGCTTCATGAATATGAATTATAATTGTTATGCATTATGTTTTATCGTTTAACAAATTCTGATGGCTCATCGTCTTAATAGCAATAATATGACGCAAATGTTCAATGAAAAAGTTTATTTTCTAGAGCTTACTCAATTTTCTGTGTTTTACAAAGAATAATTCATACAAAAGCTGTGTGAATTTCTGGCATAATAATTTCTTTTCACGAAATAAACCATCAAATATTGTGTTTCCCAATTTTCAAACTAAGAAATTTGTTTTCAACTAGTATTCTTACTAATGATATTTCAAGCAGTTTGTGAAATTTAAGAATTTCACAGACTTCAATTTTTTTTTTTAATTTTATCGAGGACTTTGATTTGTCATTATTAAACTTCATTCGCAATGTTTTACAAATAAATATGTTTCAAATGATTTATACCCTGTATTATAGTTATGTATTGGTGATATTAGTTAAGTTCGAGGGAATATACTGAGCAATTCAGTGATGTTGAAAAATATTGTGATTATTAATTCTAAAAAATAAACTTGAGAATTTTTATTTGTAAATTTACATTTAGAAATCATACATAATATGCTACGGAGAATCACAATGACTTTTCCCTTACTCTACTTTTACAATTAAATTTTATAACTTCATTATAGCAATTAATCGTATTATTTTTAAATGCTTGAAGTTTATCAATAAAATGTAAAATAAATAAACAAACGGTTCCCTTTTTTAAATATTGTAAAGTGTAATTCACAAATCATTTGAAAAATGGAAAGAAGCATTGTTCTTTATGTGTGTATTCCTTACAGTCTTGAAAACATTTGTTACATTTATGCGCTATAGATATTCTTTACTTCATTGAACTTCATTTATCAACTTTTTAGAGTAAAATCACTTAAAATTTGATGTTAACTGACTAATTTTTATGATATAATTCTTATTTTAATAATTTATCGAATGCGCTATTTCTTACCTTTATAATTATGCATTTCTCTCTTGAAAATTGTGCTCAAATTTCATATTTTATGCGATTCTATTTTACTGGTTATTTTTTAATTCTATACATTGAAAACAAAAATCAGTATTTTGTATGTCACTTTATTTAATGAGAAAAATGTAATAACATTATGAATAGAAAGAATGGATCATTAAAAAGGGGTGATGTTTTTAAATATAAACTGAAATAAATTGCAAAATATACATTTTTTGAATGAAATGCGCTTATGTTAAGAGAAGTTAATTCTTTGAAAATTTAAAAATATCAATAAAATTTTTCTTTATCCCTTTCAGAATCATAACTTATTAAAAAAAAGATTTCGTAATTTTTAATTGTAATACAAATCTATAAATAAATATTTTAATAAGTTATATTATAATGAAAAATTTGATATTTTCTCCAACATTATACTTTTTAATAAATTTTTTATGCGAAGCAGTTATAATATAAATAAAATATTAATTACTCTTATACGTATTTTAGTACACAAATGTGACTGATGAGGGCGCTGTTATCCGTAGTTCTAGTTTATGTGAATTAAACTGACGCCATCACATTGTTGTCATCCATATATACAATAATATGCTACAAATAATCATGTATTTTGTTAGTGTCGCACATTTATGAATCAAGTCTAATTATTTGTATAATGTAATCATCCATCAGTACAAAGAAATTTACAGGGCGAAAATGGCCAAAAAATTTTTTCGAAGCCAAGCGGCTACGATTGCAACATTTCTAGTTATCATCACTTATTTCATAAAAGGTAAGATGTTTTATTTTTCCTTAGAACTATCCTACTTAATTTTAATTTCATATAAGTAAAATATGTATTGTTGATGTATGCTTTCTCTTGTCATTGTTTGATATATGACATTACACTTGCGAAATCTTAAATATGTAACATATATAGGTCTCTTAGCATTGTAATTATTATTAGAAGTTGCAGTTTTGGTATCACTCTGGCGACTATTGATAGTGATTGTAAGACTTATTCCTCACATTATTTCTCAAGAATTTTACTTATATTCATTTTTATTAATGAAAATCTAAAATAATACTGAAATCTTCTTCAGCATTCTAAATTATTCAATCGAATTCTAATGCGAAATTGTTACTATGTAATACATCTACCCTTATTAGAGGAATTGTTACATATATATAATTAGAGAATATATGTATTAATCTTTTTCAAATTCCTTTTTTAAAAAAAATTGTACGTCTGATTTGATAAAAAACCGCAAAATTTTCTTAAATAATTCAGCTGAAATAAAACATATCTATCAAATTCTCCATATTTTCTCACTTTTACAATATATATATATATGATAAATATCAAGTATGTTTCCCCTATAATTTATTTTTAAAATAGAAAACAGCTGTTTTTAGCCACTCATATTATTAATGTGTTCTAATTGTATTTTAATTGCATTAATAACATCAGTCATTCCTTTATTACGAATACTTGCGCGATTAGACAGAAAATTTAAAAATTGGATGGAAAGTAAAATAAACATTTTACAAATTTAAAATATTACTTCAAAATATATTCATTGATTAAAAAAGGAATCAATTTTCAGTAGTAAAAATATTTGAATTTGCTTGTTTCCTTGTAATTATCTAAATATACATATGCCATTTAATTTGTAACATTTTAAGGTTAATGAATTAATTCAGTCTGAATTGTTCTATATTAATAATTATCGCTTTTATTTCGCATAGTCATATTTTTAGATAAGATGGTAGTAGTGAAAAAGACGGTATGTGAAATTGAAAATCGTATTAACTCTTAAACAAAATAATACAATAAGTTCTTCAATAATTCATTTGAAAAAAAAATTATTTTTTAAAATTTCTGCCTTTTTAGCTCTATATTTATATATTTCTCTGTATCTGTATCTAGCTACCTAGTAGAATGTGTGTTTTATTGAGTGTGTAATTACGTATATATGTTGAATTTGGCACCAAGTGATAGTGATATTACTATAACTAGAAGTGTATTTATCAATGGTACCACTTCTAATTATAAATACCCTTCTAATTATGGAATAATAAAAAATTATTTTTTGATTATTTACTCCTTTCCACTTACTAACGAAGCCAATTTGCAGAAGGTGAATCCATTCAAATCCAACCCTTTTCCTTCCCAACTCACTCCATCGTGGGAAAACGTGTCAGTGTGACATGCACACCAGCCAACGGCGAGAAAATGGAGTTCCAGTGGTTACGCAATGGCAGAGAGTTAAGCAAGGGCTCTAATGTAGACATCAGATCTTTTTCCGATCTCTCTGCACTTGTCATAGATCCCCTAGCTGAAGAAGATTCCGGAAACTACACGTGCGTGGTACGTGCTCGAGGCCAAACCACTCAATACACGACATCCTTGGAAGTACTAGGTGGGTAATTACATTTTCAGGTATTTTAATAATATTGAAAGAAAAGTCGCAAATCTGATTGATATAAATAAATATGAGCGAATAAATTATCCGAAACTGTTAGAAAATCATTTTTTGATACCTATATTTCTATGCATTAATGCATGTGTGCATGTATCACTCACGTATATATTTCATTTAAATTTCCAGTATGTCATCTCAAGTTGAGCAATAATTCTGATGTTTTGTTAACGTAAATTATAACTATCCTATTCCATTAACTTTTTTATTTTGAATGATTATCGAATATCAATTTCTTACCTTATTAAATATAAATCAAATACAAAACTATTGTTTGTCTACTGTTGTTCTTAAAAACGTCTGCTTAATTTTGTTATTTATTGTTATTGGAGAGAAAAATGTTATTATTGATTTGATTGATAACATCAGGTTATTTTTCTTTTGTAATATCATAGGGCATATCATAGCAAAAATAATCGAAGTATAGCAAAATTAATGTATGCAGATTGATATTAAATATTTTAAATCTCTGAGTTTGTTTCTTCACTCCATTAACTTCTCAGTTATCCAAAATTTCCATCCAGTAACAACCCATGGAAATATCAAATTGTCTCAATTCTAATGTATTTGGACTTTAATATGCACTTTTTTCTGTCATAATTATTATTATGACATCAAGAACACACACCAAGAAGATGCCAAAATTAGAAGAACCATGCCATAACTCTATCTCAATTTATCAATACCGATAGTATCTACTACCACCATTTAATTATTGAGGAAACCCCCGTAAATACACCAGCTGAATGATTGGTGACTGAATCATTTATGTAATCATTGCAACATTTTCATTATTAGCGGTTGTAAAATTTCCCCAACAAATTTAGGTAATGAGATGCGATACAACCTTTTCAAAAGATGCATGAACGTAAATCTTCAATAAAATATTTATAAATAACTGAAAACCAAATAATTGATGGGACATTTAAAAATTAATTTTTGGTTGTTCTGTAAGTCATTTGATTCGTGTAATACTTGAAAATTATTGATAAGTTGCCAGATAAACTTAATCAACTCCCAATGAGAGCTGCAGCCTGTTGAGAAGTAAATGGTTTATATTTTTATATACAAACCAAGCGTCTTTTTTAGATTCAATTATATTGGATTAAACATTTTAATTTGCACAGTATACTGTTTACGGCGTAGGACTAGTGCCTGATACAATTTGAGAGTTCTTAAATCAAAGGAAATTTAATTCCTAAATTTCATTTTTATATTCTTAATTTTTCAATTTAATTCTTAAAAGTTTGTAACTTTAAAATTACTAATAATTTTCGATACTGACAGGGCAAACATTGAATTAACATTGTGAAGCACGTTTATCAGTTTATCAGATTGCCTGAAATTTTCAGGCCATCTGATAAACTGATTTCTTGCTTGCATTATTAAACCTAAATAAAAAATACAAATTTTGCAAAGACAGAAGAACTTTTGCATACAAATTATCAATCTTATCTTGTTGTTCTGCAGTTCCCCCATCCTGGAAACAAACGCCGAGTGACGTCGAAGCATCGAATGGTGATTCTGTGATTCTGAACTGCAAAGGATCTGGAACTCCGATTCCTTCTGCATCGTGGTGGAGAGCTCTAGGTGATGGCTAAACTATAAAAGATTTTAAAAAATTTATTATCTGTTTTCCCATTCTAATATTTATCAATTTTTTTAAAAAAATCACATTTATTTTAAACATAAATATATTTTATCATGCATTTATCTTGATGATTCAAATATTCCTTAATACATTTTCTAGGTAAAAACATGGATTACATTCCCGTGATAAATTCTGAAGTTAGTATTTTGATGCCAAATGGAACTCTGAAGCTGAATTCAGTGATAAAGGAGGATGAAGGATTGTACAAGTGCAGCGTCTCAAATGGAATTGGATTGTCTCTTAATAAAACCATCGTCCTCAGAGTCACGGGTATGAGATTTTTTGATCCAAAAGAAATTCATAATCAGTTAAGCAAATCAGCATAATCAGTAAGTTAGATAGGCAAATCTAACTTAGGCAAAATATTAAAATTTTTGAAGCTTTCATTATAGACACACACATTTACAATTATCAACAATCAATACGTGTAATGAAGATGTTTTTCAGAATATTAATAAATGTTAATGTATGAAAGAAAAATATTGTTGGTGATTACATTTTCTTTCTTATTTTAAAATTTCTCAGAATTCCTTCTTTTTTAATGAAAATGATTTTAAATTAGCTTTTTAATCAAAAATTAATTTAAAATCATGCGTTACAATATATTAATTTTTCTAGAATTCTAAAAGAAAATATTGTTGCAATTTATTTTATCGTAGTGTGTGTGAATTTATGTATTAGAATTCCTATACTGTTCCATGTTCATGTTTCTTGTTTGTCGGAATATTTGTATACCATGTAAGCATGTGATTCCTAAACGTTCAATAAAAACATAATTTTAATTTTTTGACACCGTTTCTTCTTTATGTTTGATCTATATTCCTCAACAATTTACTTCTGAATCGTTCGCAGAATCTTATTTTATTTCTTTTACTGAATGTAAGAATACTTTTTAAAATTGATAAAAAAAAAATATTTTCTGTTGATTAAATGATATTTGTGTCAATATTGAATGGTCCCAAAAACATTCAATTTCGATTTCCTGAAACAAACATCCAATTTCTGTTTTATAACTTGTAAGAGGTGGGAAACGAATTTTATAACAATTATCAAAATGTTTTTATACAACCATTTCATATATTAAACTATATTATAATTTATAAATATTCTTATATATTTATAATTATAAAAATATGGGCTGTATCTATTTTAGATTTAATATATATTTAATAAAATTTATGCAAAATACAAATATTTTAAAAATGATTTTGAAATTTTTGGAGTAATTGGATAATATAAGATGCAAATAGGAATTGTTATAAAAATATATTTTATAGAAAGGATGCGCTTTAACTAAATGTTTTTATTATATAATATTTTAAAATCAATTTTTTTATGTATACTATTAGTTAAATGGTTGTTGTATTTCTCATGATTGTAAAATTAATTGAGAAATGAACATTCTTGCTTAAAAATTTAAATAAAGATTATTGTATCTTGTGTATTTTAATATTAAAGAATGGAATATTTTATAAAAATTAAATACTCATTTATTCGGAATATATAGTACGATTATAAAGAATTTTAGTTCGCAAATGTAACTAATGAGGGCGCTGTTCTTCATTGCTCTGTTATTTGTGAATTAAACTGACGCCATCAAATAGTGTTGTTAATAAGATACGAAATAAAATCTGACGAACTATTGTATATTTTGTGCTATATGTTCGAGAAACACTTAGTTATAATGTCAACTTTCGGATATGTCAGAAATTTGGAATTCATAGAAGTCATCCAAGGGAAAATGATGAAAGAGTGTGTTCCAAAGAAAGCGGGGATGATTAGCATAGCTTTACTCATCTTTATTGTTTATATTGAAGGTAAGCTATATTTTTCATCAACATATTCTACATAGAAATGAGAATTCTATAGTATGATTATTAATTTTTAAACATCTGAAATTTTATAAAATTCTTAGTATTAATTATTTGTTATAGTTTGTAAGTTAAGTCATATGAAATGCGAAAATCTTTAGAAGACATTACAGGCAGTATTATTTAAAATTTCAGTTTAAAAAAAAAAACGTGTAACATTATATTAAAAATCATTTTTTATGAGAATTAAATGACGAATATTATTTATTTTAAAATTATGTTGTGTTATGAAAAAGGAGAGCTTTTTTTATTTTACTGTTTTCTAAATAGCTGTTTCCCTATCTTAAAATCTTTCAGTATTATTTACATAATCGGAATTTTCGTTAGAATCTAAGAATTATTATTTAAAATGAGAAAATGTAAAAATTCGTTAAGGGTTGTAATAAGTAATTTGAATAAATTCGGAATTTAAAATCAATCAATTATTATTAATTAAAGCAATAGTTTTAGGTTATAATTAATGTAATGAAATAAAGAAAATAAGTTAAGAATGTTATAGATTTTTTTTTATTATCGTCTATGAATAAATCCTTGTTAAAACACAAATTATTACACCCTTTCTGTTAATAAAAAGATAAAAAATCATCAAAAATTATGCGGTGAAACAAATAATTACACATTTCTATTAACGAAACGAAAAAAATCCGTCAACAATTATACGATGATAGAATTAACACATAATTATAGATGCTTATATCCTTTAGATTGAAATCAAATCAAAGCCAGACATGAATCTATAATGTGCATTTGTATTACTTGTACGTATCCTGTTTGGTGAAAACAAACCTTTCACATATAGAGAGAACTTTCTTTCCCCATATTTGTTGTATTTAAAAGCAATAAATTTGTCGTCAATTATAGAGCAGATTAAATTGCCACTTTAAATTTTTTATAAATAAAAATGTAGAAGAAATTAAAGTATCAATTCATCCAAACTTAAATATGGAAGTCTATTTGCAAATTCATAATTGATTTTCATTTAATTATTTTTATCAATTATAATTTAGTTAATTTTATACCTGTTATCAAACTTTTATTCGATTAAAAATATAAAGAACTTTGATAAAGTAGATAAAAAAGAGCGTTAAACATAAATGCAAGGAAGATAAGCAATTATTTTATTACTGTTTTATTCAACGTAGATTTTTCAGCTTATCATTTTTTTCATAGGGGGAGAATCCTTGAAAGTCCAACCCTTTACATTTGTATCTCCCTCAGTTGTCGGGGACCGAGTCAGTGTAGGGTGCACGCCCAATATAGCAGAAAAAATGGAATTCCATTGGCTTCGTAATGGAAAAACGCTGACCAAGGGCAACAGAGTGGACATCAGGTCTTATCCTGATCTTTCCACTCTCATTATAGATCCTTTGTCCGAAGAAGATTCTGGGAATTATACTTGTCTTGTACAGGCTAGAGGCATCACAGCCCAGTACACAACTATGCTAGAAGTATTAGGTAAGGCCTTTTTTAAAACTCTCTTATGTATTTGAAAGTTTAAGATTAATAAAAAAATATTTAAAATATGAGAATGGATCACTGCTAAAAGATATTGTTCATAGAACCTTAAAATAAATTTTATTTTTTGATATTTTCATGAGTTTATAAATTTCTAAATAAGTAAGGGTAGGATTCAAATTTATTTGAGTAAAAAATGTAGAAAAATCTCAATGTGTTAATTCGTTTGATACACAGCATTTTCAATCCTTTCAGTTAATATTTACTTTGTAATAGGGATAATAAAAATTTTTCTTTAAAAAAGAAATAAATAAAAGTTTTTTTTTCTATTAGTTGTAAGTATTTAATGAATAAGAATTTCTGTAAGGAGATTTAATGATCTACAAAAGTTATAAAAAAATATTTATTTCTTCATTACATGATTATCAATTGATTTTAAACATTGTTAAGCATAAACCGTATCAGAGTTGACATCTCTTACAGTTCCCCCTTCTTGGAAGCAAGCACCACATGATGTCGATGCATCCAGTGGAGATTCTGTATTCCTAGATTGCAAGGGCTCAGGAATTCCAATTCCTTCTGTAACTTGGTCGAAAGCTCAAAGTAATGTCATAAATATTATACGATTTAATTAACTGAAACCTGCAGTGAAATATTTTTATTATTATTTGAAGTAAAATTTCTGCTTCATAACACATGATGTTTAATTATTCTGACATTAATAATATTAGAAGATCAATAGAAAATAATCTATGTGAAACTCACACATTGTTAAAAACTGTTTTACCAAAAAATAATTTATTGTCAAAAAAGATCATTTCAGAGTTGAAATAAAAACACGTGTTGCAATATATTAGGTTGTTCGGAAAATCATTTCGTTTTTCCCCAACTGAATAAATTTTGTGCTTGTGAAAACCAACAATTTTATGAGAATGAAATCAGGCTACGACTAGAAAGATGGTAAAAGGTATTGGACTAGAATCGACAATATACAATTCAATAAAATATTTATTCGCTATATCTTTTTCATTTTCTTATAAAACGAAATAACTTTCCGAACAACCCAATACCATAGATACAAACTATAAATGTTGCCATTTAGATAAATTTAACTCTTTAACATCATACAATCATTTTTGGAAAACGATGGTACACGCGCTTTTTTGGAAAATGAAAAAATGACTTTTAAAAATAATTTAATCATCTCGAAATTCCACACGCAAATTTCTGTATTCAATTAGTTAAATTTTCAAACTTTTTAATACAATTAAAGCTCGTATTTCTACTGCGAAGCTTTCACGGTATAAAACCGGTAGAAGTTGCAAAAGGTTTACCTTTTTGCTAAGCAATATAATACTCATAAGTAAATGTATAGTAGCGTGCTTATGCTTATTATGAACATACCGTATCATTATATGTCTACATTATATTTTTAGGTATAGTTTCAATCCATATTACAACATATGCACAATAGTACATAAACAATAAAGTTCTTGCCATTTTCACTCTGCTTTTCAGTGAAGTGAGAATATGTATGGAAATTAGAGTATCATTTGCTGATAATAAGTGATAAGTGGTTAAAAAACCTATTGATCGAGAAAAGGAATATCACTTGTTCATAGAAGCTAGTCAACCATGCATTTTCATCAGTTATAACTCATTAAATAGTGAGAAGTCAAATTCAAAAACACAAGAAACTTGTTCGATGCTGTTTGCGTTATGACTTCAAAAAGGGCTTATCAACAGGTGCATCGAGTCTCTGAATATATCAAGAACTTGAAGATTATGTTGTGAAGACATTGATTTCAAACATCAGTGTCAGAATATTCCGACAATTGAAGTAGGCTCCTATTATTCACGAACGTCTTTGCGTCCAAAAACGCAGATTTTCCCCTCAAGACACATTAATAGAAAGTACTGTATTCTGATGAAGATCATTTTAAGAGATAACTACATTTCCAAAAAAATTGTTTTCTTTTGGCCAGTAAAAACAGTGGAAACTTTATTGGTTACCTTACATTTAAAATCTCGATATTAGTGTGAAACCATTTTAATATTGATAATATATTATATTGGAATTAATTTTTTTTATTGATGGCTGTTAATTTGAATTTTTTGAAATCACTGTTTTCCTTAGATAATTATAAAGATTTAGCGATTATCAAACATAGATTTTTTAAGATTTGCTTCTAAAATATTTTAATAATATTTAACACGATAGGTTATGGGAAGATTTTTTGCCTATTGAAACGAAGAAAAGATAATATTGATAATCATTGTATTTATGTTTTTAAATTGGTTATAAATTTTGGGTACATTTTCCTTTCGTGTGTGTGAAAGTCTATTAATTACTCTGCCTTTTATAACAATTATATTTATATGTTTAAGTTATCCAACTATAGTATTTAATAAAATTTGAAACAAGCTTTTCATAATGGTTTTCAGGTAAAAATATCGACTTCATACCAGTAATAAATTCTGAAATGAATACTTTGATGAAGAACGGATCTCTTAAGCTGAATTCAGTGACGAAAGAAGACGAAGGATTGTACAAGTGCAGTGTCTCTAACGGAATTGGATCACCTCTCACGAAAACTGTTGTCCTCAGAGTCACGGGTATGACGTCTTTTGTGAATGGATATTCATTAATCTATATTTATCCTGATATCTCTACAATTTTCTGTAATACAAAATGCCTAGAATCAATAAAAATTTTCAAACATAAGAATTTTAAACGTTCGCATAAGCAAAAAAGTACATATTACTATAAATTACCGATTTTGAGAAATATTGCTTTATCAATTCCAGTATTAATTAGATTTTTATGGTTTGAATCTATATCTGTTCATATTTCAGTGTTATTTCATTTGTTTGTGGTACAATAAAAATATGAAACAGAAAAATAAGGTATTTTAATTTTTTTTTAAAATTGAACGTATTTTTATGTCGTTTTTATCTGATAATTTTCATCAATGTTGATAAATTACAAAGCATTGACGAGAAGTATTTTTGTATTTTTAGGCTTACTATCATACTTTGCTGTATATTCTGCAATAGTGTTTGCACAATAAATGTGTCTGTCCACTAAAAGTCCTCTTATTTTAATGATTATTGGAACTTAAATTTGCTGTTATATTGTGTTGCATATGGTCAAACATTACAAGTATATAAATTTAGTTCAATATTGCTTTGTTAGTGGTTATTAATTTTTGAGCTTTAGTTTCTACAATTTTAATCACTGTGGTACAATAACCAAGCGAAACTTTCTGCAATTTCTTTTAAGCATAATGTGTGGACTTAAACGAATAAATATAAATTTCTCTTTAAATTGCATTTCTTCAAAGCGATCATTTTTAACTTTTAAGCTATTATACATGAATATTTAAATAATCAAATAGTTTTTTTCAATAATAATATTATTCAATCTATTTCCATACCTTTCATTATTCAATTTTATGGATAAATCTGTGATTAGTTTAAATTATTTATTGGTTAATTGTACCAAGTATGTGAAATTATTATTTTTTTTAATCTTGAAAATATTTATAACGAATGATTATATTTCCTTATAAGTGTGAATCAGTGTATGCTGATTTTATGATGTTTTCACAGTACATTTAGATATTAATAATGGTATATAAATATAAATGTATAGATATGCATATCTATATATATTACATGTAGTATTTACCGAATTGTTTCGCTGATGTAATTCCGTGATAAATAAAATTTTATGTACGATTTTTTTAAATTTCACATATATATTCATTTGATTTAGAATTAAGTCAAAAATACGAATCTGGGTATCCATTTTTGTTTATTTATTCTATGATTTTCATATGATCTATCTTACCACATATTGATATCCATGCAGTATGTTTTAACGTTATATTCCATTACGCTAGGTATAGCATAAAATATTCATACATTTTTTAACTTTAAACAATAACTTCTAGATCATGGAAACTCCGTAGATACTACAGTCATAGTAAACAAATGGGGTATTCTTATTTTCGGAAATACAAAGAATGTAATCAAGAATTTCTGTGAATTAAAATTCGTTACTGAAAACGGAATTTTCTATTTATTTATTTTATGTAAAGTGTATAATTATTTATGCATTGATATAATGGAAGACTAGGGATCTCTTTGATAATACTATATAGTAGCATTTTGTATGAATATTTATCGTTATAACATTATTTAATTCTGATGAATATTTATGAATATTTATCGTTATAACATTATTTAATTCATTGATATTCATTACAAAATTTACAGCTTGATAGAACTGAACATGAATGTCAGTTTACATTTCCTCAAAATACAATCTATAAGTATTTAAGTAAAAATGCAAAACGAATACCATTGTGAGACTAGACTAAATAAATAAAAGTTTGCTTACATTTTACTTCGTATGAAATATTTACAAATATCTATATTTTTTAAACATTTAACACTTTAGATTTTTACACATTAGGACCATTGTAAAAATGATTTTCCTTTATTTACAAAATCTTTCATTTTAATATCTTAAGGTGTAAATTTTTTTATATTATTACTGATCTCGAAATGATAATTAGCATAAGGAATGACTTGATATTTGATATTTATTTAAAAGAGAAATATAAAAAAAATTACAAGGAAAATAATCTTCTGATAGATTTATTAAAAGTGCTTGAGATTACTATTTAATTTTTAATGTAAGCAAATATAAAATGTGTTATAATAATAATTTGTTATGATTAATTAATTTTAAAGAAGTTATATATTTTAATATTAATTCTGAAGAGTAAATGATTAAAAATTTATTGTATAAAATGTATGTAGCAAAACTATTGGTAGTTAAAAGAAAATTATATTCACATATATCATAATAAAAATAATGTTTTTTAAATAAATGGATGTTTTTGAATACGAGTTTGTTCACTCTATAATTTCTCTTTTTGATTAAATACCTTATGAAATTAAAATTTAATGCTTGTAGTATGAAGCATTGAGATTCAAATGTGACGTGTCAGAACACTTGTATGTATTTTATTGAAAAATATTGCGATATAAAATAGCTACTACATCCACCTGAATTATGAAATGTGTCTTAAATTTTATTTTAGTACGTCTGTAGGACTGATGAGGGCGCTGTCGTACAATGTTCTGATTTTAGAGAATTAAGCTGACGCCATCATATAGTGTTGTTATTGAAATGTGAAATATATATAATCAATTACTTTTCGTTAGTTGCTATTTAAAAGCTTCATACACACATCAAGTTCTTCCTGCAACATATCAGTCAATTGTAGAAAAAGTCTTCCAAAGGAAAATGGTCGTTGGATATGTTCAAGAAAAATTTGTGTTAGTTGGCTCAGTTTTATTTATCTGCATTACGTTGATAAAAGGTAAGATGTTTTGTTTTGATTTGAAAATTTTCTTTTTAAATTTAGTTTCAAACATAGTTAAATTCATGTTACTAAAATAATTCCTGTTAAAGTAAAATATGAAACATTATCTGCCTTATAAATTCTGTGTAATTATTAAAATGACTGAAATCAATTTTATATCATTTATTAACTTATTATTTAGTGTTGAAACTGTGAAATTAGATTATTTAAACCATTTTATTGAAAATATTTTACTCCTCAAAATATATTCCTTTTATTAAAAGCTCTGAATATTTACTATTTTCTTTTAATTTTAATATACACTCACTCATGTTTTTAACAGGGTTTTAATCTATGCATTCATTATGAAGTGGTTATAAAAACTTATTAAAATTATATATTTTTAGAAAAAATGTGATCAAAAAACACATTTCTTCTTTGTTATGTGATTTTTTTATTAGAAATTAAACATTTAAATTATGTAGACAATGTTTTACTTTTACATATTTCAAAACTTGATCAGTTATTCTTTCTTCAGTGATGTCTATTTTTAGAAGAAATTCTGCTCACATTTAACTTAAATCAATATACGGATTTCGAAAACCATTTCATATCATGAGTTTATTCTTATGTATTTGAATTGAAATTAAGCTAGAATGTTCTAATTTTGCATATGATAGTGCGTGTAATAAATTAAAAATAAAATAGAAGTTGGCTGTTAAGAAGAACAAGATAAACAGCAGGAAAAGTAATAATTAATATAAAAGTTTAATTCGAAATTTATTTTCGATATACTTTCTTTGGGTATTTCATATTCTATGTGAAGATAAGTTCCTGCATCCCAGACAATATTTACTGTATTTCATGAAAAATTTCAAGAAAACAAATTAATATAAACCATTCTATATCATATATATTCTATATATTTGATGTAGAATATAGCATATTCTAGTTAAGAAAATTGTTAGTAATATCGAGTTAAATAAAAAAAGCAAAAGGGAAACAAACAATTTATGTTTACTTAATTTACTTAAGATTGCTTTCAAATCATATTAGTATAAAATTCTATGATGTGATTCACAAAATTATGGATTAAGTTTTTAAATATGATAAATTTTACTTTTCCTGTTATTAAAATTCAGTTCCTAATAATGAACTAATGTATGTATTATTACAAAATAACCGCAAAATATTGAAACTTAAAAATGAATGATTCATCAATTGAAGTATAACACACTAATTATTTATGTTACCTGATACATTAAATGGATATATCAATTAACAAAAATATTTTACAGGATCTGAAACAATACAAATCCAACCATTTTCTTTCCCGACTCACTCTGTAGTAGGCATCCGCGTCAGCGTGGGATGTACTCCAACCATCGGCGAGAAAATGGAGTTTCAATGGCTTTACAACGGGCAGATATTAATTAAGGGCTCCAACGTCGACATCAGATCTTATTCAGACCTTTCCACCCTGGTCATAGATCCTCTATCTGAAGAAGATTCCGGGAACTACACGTGTATAGTGCGCGCTGGTGGCCGCACAGCTCAGTACACGACTCATTTGGAAGTGTTAGGTTAGTAATTCGAACTTTTAGCGCATGTTAAAATTATTAAGAGATATGTTTGAAGTTTTGAGAAATACAAAAATTATTCCAATCGATTGAATTTGACATTTAGTAGCGTCATAATGGGAAATACGTTTATTCTGGAGACTTTGTTCATTGTTATCTCATAAAGCGTACATTTAAAAAGAAGTTTGATCTTCAAATTGTTGAATGTTGATTATACATTTCAGATTTTGAACACAAATAAGTGAAGAATACTCCATTAAACTGTGGTCAGAGCTCTGGCCATGAGTTCAACAATGTATGAGTTTCTACCTTGTCTGTATATATTTATAGCGGTTCGGAAATCACTTGAGTCTTTATTTTCTAGTCTAATTAGCCTTCGTATTTAAAATATTATCGTAGAGCGAGGAGCAAAATCAAACTTTGGTGGAAGTGGGAGAATTTGGCAGTTGAAACAAGGTGAAGAAAGTACAAGTAGAGGTATTTAATACTCTCCATTAACAATACAATATCAAAGCAGCAATCGAGCTGTGGTTCTCAACAAAAGTATTTTGAGTATCAACATTAGAAAGTTTATATGGACAAGATTTTTTTCATCATGATATCCAAATTTTCTTAGTCTTCAGCTTTATTAATAATCCTTTTCTCTGAGATGAATAAAATTGTGTCCCCAACTTTTTAAATTTTTATGCCAGTTTATTCGGTTGGCGTTGTATTGGTTGTTATTTCTGTTAATAAAAAATTTTTCTGTATTGTATGAAGACCGCAGAATTTTTCATTTTTGTTTGAAAAATATGTAACAAGTTTTAAATAAACCTCTACATTCATGCCATTAGTGATGGAATATACTGTTTTTCAGTTCCTCCTTCCTGGAAAGAGGTACCTCACGATGTGGACGCATCCAGTGGAGATTTTGTATTTCTGCATTGCAGGGGATCCGGGACTCCAATTCCTTCAGCAACCTGGTTAAAAGCACAAGGTGATATTATAATTTTCATTAACTAAAAAAAATATATTATCAGGTTGTTAACTACTGTTCAGTTTTTAACTATTATTATACTGTTGTGGAAGATCTATTCAAATATCTTTGAATGTTCTCTTATTCACATATTTTGCAATTTCATGATCCAGCTTATTCATTAAAATACAAAAATTGATTTAAAAATGAATTATTATATCATTAGTACATCATAGAAGTTCAAACAAATAATATGCATTGAAAATTAAACTGACCAGAAAAATATATAAAAAATTCTGATTATACAAAATAGCATTTTAAAGATTCAAAAGTTCACTTATTACTAATTATTTGATTTTCATAATTTTCTAATTCCTAATAGTATACAACTTACAGCAAAAGGGACACTTCAAGCTAAAATAAGAATAATGGCTTCATTACGTTAGAAGGGATTGGTTTAACTTTACTTGTACTTAAAAACGCTCAAATTAGTCACCTAAAATTTTAGGAGAGCACCCTATGCGCTGCAAATATCTTTATATTGCATTATCAAGTAAATAAAAGCTAATAATTTAATTTTTTGTTTAAGTTATCAATATAAACTTTAGTATTAGTTTACAAATTAAGATAAGGATCTACATTGTTAGTACTTTTTCAAATAATGGTTAAACTAGTAAATTTAAAGTTGAATTTGCAAATCACATAAAGAAGGCTTATATATGACTAACCTATTTTTTTATTCTTTATTGTGACAATTATAATCAAAATGGTTTTAATTTTAATGATAATTTACATTGAAAAAAATTAAAATAATGCTTTGCAATACATAATGATATAAAGCAGTTAAAAATTACAATAAAATCTATTATATAAAACTATTAATTGCAATATTTAATTGAAAATTATAGCTTGAATAAGTTTACACAAATGTCGATAGTTTTCGATTGATCGAAAGTCAAATGTTCATTTTTATTTTAATAGTCTTTAATGAATATCAAAAATATGAAATAATTTGCAAGTTTATTTTGCATGACATGCTTATAAATTTTTTTATTATATTTCCAGGAAATAATATGGACTACATTCCCATGGTAGATTCTGAGATAAAAAAAGTGATGCCAAATGGAACTCTGAAGCTGAATTCAGTGGCGAAAGAGGACGAAGGCCTGTACAAATGTAACGTCTCCAATGGAATTGGATCCCCTCTCACCAAAACTGTCGTCCTCAGAGTCACGGGTATGAGATATTATGAATGAACAGCCGTTAAATTCATTTTCTGCTGATATCTTCATCATCAAAAATCTTATAGATTCGTTTATATGCAATTTTTTATTTATTTTATATTCATGATTATGCGCAGTGAATATATTTAGATGTTAAAAGAAATGCTGTAGCAGTTTTAATAATTTATAACATGCTAGCAATGAAGCCAGTGACCATATTGTGCCCATTATTAGCTCATACATTCTGTAATTGTTGTTCGCTGATTTCACATTGTTCTATGATGTTCTATTAATGTGTAATTTGAGATTGGTATATGGTTTTGTCCGTCATTTTTAAAGTTTCCAATTTATTTCTTCAACGTAATACTTTTCCAATGAATCCTTTATTTTCTATAAGTTCTATATTTAGTATTTTTTTGTATACAAATCATAAGGTAAATAATTTAAAAATGCAAATTTGAAATTTTGCTATATTAATAATATCCACGGGGAATTATTAATATAGCAATATTCCATATACATTATTATACTCGATTTCTGTAATTTTCTACTTTAAAGTTTCATTTATTCATGAGATCATTTATACTGAATACTTTATTATTCAGTTTTATGCGAAAACAATGAATAATTTAACGCAGGAAAATATTTTTTCATTTTTAAAAGGTATTTATTGAGATCGTATTTTTATTTCTGTATAAGTAAATATTTCGATTTAGTTTACTGGTATATTTTTACCTAATTTTTGGTAATTTTCATGTGTACATACACATAAATACGTTTATATATGCATGTGTGTTTAAATATTTATGCGTAAATACCATATATCACAAGGTGTACATAGTTAATGTTCGTGTATGAGATACATTATTTATGGGAGCTCTATAATATCAAAAAAATTATTTATGTGAGAAAAATTATTTTTGTATTTGATCTATTACTAAATGGAATCCGAAAAAATTCGAAACATCGGGATAATGGACTGTAATATCATTTTATACAAACTACATTCACTATAACAACGTGTCTTTCTCTGATTAATCTTGACGCTCGAAGGAAACTTGGGAAGATCTTAATTTCACGAAAACACTCTGACATTGGAAATTGTTATTACTGTTGAAAAATATTTATTTTATGGCATATGGCTTGAAAACGCTTGTAAAATTTTTTTATTCTTTGTATTTCATGTGCGTGCATATATATTTATATATGAACACATTTTAATTATAAGTTTGTGTAATTGACAAGAATTTACTTTGATATATACACATAATTTTTACTCAAGTGCCAAATGATTCAATATTTTAACTTTACACAGTTACTTATTTTAATTCTATAAGTATTTTATTATGTTGACATTCTTAAAGAACGTAATGTTATGCATATTTAGATGGAATATACCCAAAATTGCTTTGAAAATTCTCTTGAAAACATTTAAGAATAACATATCAGGATTAATTGTGTAATATTTCATGATTTAGTATAAACTATATTATGTACGCTATTTTTATGTTTATTAATATATGTGCACGAAAATTCCTTGGACAGTTTTAAATATAACTATTGTAGATGTGGAGCAACAACGTAAAATTAATATAATTTTAAATTTTAATAAATATTATTTGTAAAGAAGCCCATGTTTTCCATTAAAGAATCAATAGCGTTTGATTATGTGCATATATCTATTTTTCAATATTTCCTAATATATTTTTATAACCATACATTTTGCTGCAAAAGTATTTAGTAAACATATTTCCATTGTATGTGATAAGCGTATTGCACTATAAACATTGCCAACAAAAACTGAGATATTTCATGACAGAAAACTAACATTTCGCAAAGATTTCAAAATTTCCAAGAGACATTAAAAATAGACAATTATTATTAATGTAAAATTCGCTTAGAAATCGGTTTTAGTACGCAAATATGACTGATGATGGCGCTGTTGTTCTCTGTTCTTACTTTTGTGAATTAAACTGACGCCATCAAATACTGTTGTTACTGAAAAATACGATAACATGGGAGTTATATTTCTGTAGCTGCTAGAAAAATGTACGATTGTGTTAATTTTATTGTAGTATGTTATTAGTCGGCATTGCAGAAGAATCTTCCAAGTGAAAATGGGCGGCAGATGTATCTCGAGAAAAGAAGCTATGGTCAACATATTTTTACTAATTCTAATTACCTTCATAAGAGGTAAGATATATTTTCATATATTTATCTTCAAACTTTGTGAAATTTATGTTTTTGATCATTTATAAATGAATGTAGTTATATTTTTCACTTACTGTCGTAAAATAATGTTGCTTAAAATATTATATTTTTTAAGACATGTTTTGTTATCCGTTTTTCAATCGCTTCTATATATATGATGTTAAGAATATTACCTAATTTAGAAATTATGTTAGGGGGTAAAATATAAAACGCATTCTTTTCAAAAATTATTTCTTTGATTCTTATTTTTTTAAAAACTATTTCTGATGTCAAAACTTAAGTATATTTATTTGATTATTGAAAAGTTGAAAATTAAACAATTTTCAGAAATTTTAAGCACATATAATAATATTGAAATTTGTATACAAAATTCAAATATTAAACAGTTTCATAGCTTCTATGATTGCGTGAAAAGGGACTTATGTGATAAATTATAACAGTTATTATGTGAATCAACTTAAGAATTAAAACAAATTCTGTTAAAAATAAAATTTAATCAAATATTATTTATGTTTATTTTCACTTCGAAATGTTATATTATGAAAATGTCAGATTTCAGTTCATGTAAGTATTTGTAGACCTTTAAAAATTAATTATAAGAATGAAGAGTGGACTTTTTATGAAAGCAATTGATTCTTTCATTTTTTATGAAAACATTCAATTCACTTCAGCTTGTTTAATAATTTCTTGAACAAGTTATTTATTCTTTTGTTAACGAAACATATCAGAAATGGCACAAATTAGGCAATTTATTTGTCTAATTATTATAAACACTTGCAATACATAATTATAAATTGTTTTATTTCATAAAATATTTGTTTACATTGTTGTCTTGTACGCAATTAAGGTAAAAGAAAAGTATTACGAAACCTGTTAAAATTATGTTAATTGTGTACTCCTAGAACTCAAAAAACAAATCTAACAAAAGAAAAACCCATAAGAAAATAATAATTGTTTAAAAATTTTTTTTTTTTTTTTTTGCTTAAAAACTATAATTGCTTAAAAATTGTTTTATTTTTGTATTATGTTATTTTTGCTTAAAAGCTATTTAAAAAATTATTATTGCTTAAAAACTGTTTTATTTATTATGCTTTCTGTATAATTTTAGACTTTATATAAAAACATTAATAATGAAAATTAGAAAAGTTTTCTTCATAAATTTTTTTGTCATTTACTTTGCTTTAGAATATGATTTCTGGTTTCTTTTTAAAGCTATACCCCATACAGGAATTTGAAACTTGGTTTTAAATTAGTTAGTTGTTGTCCATTATACTATTTAAAATATTTTTCGTAATAAAAATGTTCATCATTAAATATTATTTGAATGACTGTTTACTCTAATTATTCCTCAGGAGGAGAATCCTTGAAAATCCAACCCTTTTCTTTTCCGATACCTTCGATTGTGGGAGATCGCGCAAGTGTGGGATGCACGCCGACCATCGATGGAAAAATGGAGTTTCAATGGCTTCGCAACGGAAAAACACTGACCAAGGGCTCCAACTTGGACATCAGGACGTTTTCCGATATATCTACACTAATTATAGGTCCTCTGTCGGAAGAAGACTCGGGGAACTACACTTGTCTAGTACGTGCTGGAGGTAACACAGCCCAGTACACAACCGTCCTGGAAGTATTAGGTAAGATATTTTTAGTCTCTTGCAATTCTCACCCACATTCCAGATATAAAGGCTCAAAATTATTAATTGTAAGAAGGATACTTCAGACTTTTCAGCCAGATGCTTGATTCCTTAAAAATGAATGTAGTAATTAATCTAATTAAAAATAAAAATATAATATTTATTCAAACATTTTATATCACATTTTATTCAGATTTTTGAAAATTTAAACTGGTGTGTTATTTTACTATTAAAGTTTAAGAATTTTCAATAAGTCTCATATTTGCGGCAGTAAGACGAGTAAAAGAAAGAAAATTCAATCCTCGGTATTGCGTTAATACTAAAAATAATATTACTTTTTCATTCGAATTCAAGTAGTTTGCATGTTTTTAAGTAAGAATTCTAATTGAAAATGGTTTTAGTTATTGCCATTTTGTGTAGTTATCATAAAAAAATAGATCACACCATTTTGCAAAATTATAAATAATTTAACAGAAAAAATTCAAGATTTGAACATAACTATTATGTGATATGTATTCATTATTATAGTTATGTTAAAATTTTATTTTTAGCTCCCCATAAAATTACACATTATTTGCATAAGCAATTTTCAAGTAAACATGATTAGGTTTCAGCTTAGCTAATTTTAATTAGCTCTTTGCTTGGTTAATGAAATCTGATTATGCGATGGTTACTTATTTTTTATAGGCATTAAGATATGAATTTAATACATTCACACAATAGAATTCCATGAAATTAATTTTGAAAATGTTTTTATTAAATCGTTTGGATTTCACTAAGTTTTGAAAGCTTCTACTGAGACTATGAGATATAATTCTTAACTGTTTTAATCTAATATTTTTTTAAAAATCTTAAGTATAAACTATCACACCATGTATTTTAATTTAATAAAAAAATCTTACATATAGTACAGTAATAGTACACATGGTACATTCATAGAGTTTCAAATGCGTGCCAAAGTAAGGGGAAAATATATCCCTTGTTCTTATTCAGTTAGCGTATTTTACTGCAAATAAAATGTATGTAAAGAGTTTGTTCTAACTAGATAAGAATTGGTTACTCATGACTCTTTAATACCTCACAAAATCTAATCCCTCTTTGTATGTGAATCAAATGCAATTTTGATTTTATTGTCTGCTAAGGACGCATTTGAAGCCATCAGACAGCGATTTTGAAGAATGATGAAATATAGAAAGATATTTTATCTCACCTCATGAAGAATTTTTATAGCAAAAATGATTTTAGTTATTATATATTTAAAACAACGTTGCTAAGTTTTTTTTTATTAAAGAATGTTATTGGAAATTTATGATTTGTTGAATGAACGCAGAAAAAAATTAGGAAGAGATTTTGATTTCATTATATGAATTAAATTAATTGCCATTGTGTCTAATTTTAATAATATAATAGTGATAACACTCTTTTGAATTATTGTAAAATCGGATTTTAAAAAATGCTTAGAATATCTGCTTTATTTTATCTGCTTAGAACAGGGGTGGCCATATTTTTGGGATCCGGGGTCTACTCCACATTTAAAAAATCGAAGGTGGTCTACCAATGGCAAAGCTAAATTAACGTGCATATTTATTTTCGGTAACAAGAAAAAATGGTAAATTATGTAATTTTTCTAAAAAAAAAAACTTAATATTAATATTTGCAAAATAAAAATTTACTGACGAAAATAATCAAAGTATTCATATATCAAAAAGTGGCCTTCCTATTCACTTCGTTTAGTTGAAATTTGGCTCTGTATGTCTGCGACAAGTTTATCATATTGTGGCTGGTACGAGCTTATTGTAATGCACAAACGCGAAATTAAATGTTCATCTGTCAAGTGTGACCAGTGTTTGCTTTTTGCTCATGGATGAAAAAGCAGATTCGCAAAGAAACCTCGATCCAAAGTGTGATTTCAAATTCAAAATCAATTTGCAAATATTTGGAAAAGTATCCTGAGAAATTAATTTCCAAAAATCAGTATCGCTAAATATGCTCTGGATTTAAGAAATATATCGCATCTTAATTTAATAATTTCTTCCTCGACCGTGACTGAAGTGATATCTATTAAATGTCCTATTTTTTCAGATACTCCATCAATAATGACATTTTCATTAAATGGAAATATCATAAAATTGAGTATTTCTTTCAACCTAATTAAGTCAGCGTATCTTCTTTCAAATTCTTCAAACAAAACAATATATATTAAGCGAAATCTTTAAAGTCTCGGTTTGGATTATGGATGCACTCTTCCTCCATGTTTTTGAAGTTTCTCAATTCATGTTTTCTTAATTGAGATGCATTCCTTTCTATAGTTTTTTTTTAATGTTTTAATTGTGCTCATCATGTCCGCTTAAGGTTTTATATAAATCGTAAACCTTTAATCATAAATCTTTAAATCGTAAATCTTTGGACAGTTTATTTTGGGTCTTAAAGGGTAGACTGTAGTAAATTTTTATTTTAAATAAGTCATTGTTTCTATGTCATAAGTCATAAATTAAATTGTTAATATCCGAGGTCATTATCGAGATAGTCGCGTGCACTACCTAAAATGTCTTCGCAGTCTACCAGTCTACCGCGGTCAATGTTTTGGCCACCCCTGGCTTAGAAGTTGTTTTCTATTGCCCCCAAACATTATGAATTTTCTATACTCCAGTGATGACAACCATAAAGATTTTAAAGTTTGATCGTCATATTATTGAATACTAGATGATTGTTTCATTACATTGCCATGTTTATAAGGGTGTGCTGCAAAAGGTTTTCCATGCTTCCTTTAGTGAGGTTTAATAATTAAATTCCCAATTTGTCAAAGATTTTGGAAGTCGTGACGAATATAAAAATAAAGTTTACTATTGCAAATTGCCAACCTCACAATTTCTGAAAAAACTGCTGTTTACAGCTTGGCCTTTATTAGGATAACATTTTTTTGTGATGCAATGGTCTTAAGCAGTGTTTGATATGTTTGAAGGGCGAGCAAGATTGCTTATTCACATACGTTGATTGTTGGTAAACATAATCGCTGGAGAAAATGATTAATGGGTATTCTTACATGAGTTTCTTTTTGAAATAAAAACATCTTTGGTTAAAAAAAGACAGATTAATAAAAAGATATTTTTTTCTAAAGTTCTAGATTTTTATATTTTTCATAATTTTGATTATGATGTGCTTCTTCTGAACATGTTGGTAAGCATTTTCCTTTTGTCCTTTCAGTTCCTCCCTCCTGGAAGAAAGCCCCGCACGATGCCGATGCATCAAGTGGTGATTCTGTGTTTCTAGATTGCCAAGGATCTGGAATCCCAACGCCTTTGGGCACTTGGTCAAAAGCTCAGGGTAATTCAATTATCGTACGAGTTAAAAAATTCATTTCATGGATATCTAAACTATACTGATAAGATATTTTTCAATTTTAGAGTGAATGCAACCATTAGTAACACTAATTAGAAAGTTACAAGTATATTAAAAAAATATCCGTAAAATAATTAATAAAAAAATAATTAAAACACTCCCAATGTTTTCTAATATTTGATTAAAAATACGTAGGTCTTAAAGAGTATCTCCAAACCTTCAATGAATAATAGTTTTATTCTCATTTGTTCTCATGACATAGTCTCCAAACAAATACCAAGCATTTCAAATAAAATTAATTTTATCACCCTATGAATAAAAATAAATAAATTGATAAATTGAACTTGTCTAACATAATCTAGTTTAAATGAATGAGTAATTTTTAATAGTAAGTTAAATCTATGGATTATGTAATATTATTGTATTATACTTGAAGTTTTCAATAAAACAGTCTGAAACCTTTCTACTGAAAACACTTCTAAATGTTTGTATTAAACTTTTCACATATTTAGTTTCATATACAAAAGAATAATGTATGATATGATATGTCTCTATGCTTCAAAGAAATATAAGTATTAATTTACATAGTAAGGGTGGGCTGCTTATATGGCATAGTAATACTTATTATAACCAAAGACACTAAATTTTCTGTTAAAATATTTTTTCCTGAATCTTAGTCAGTATGCGACTAAATTAAAATTTAAGTACCCTCTTACATCTTTATTAATGAAAAGTTGAATGAATAAAATGTTCTTTAAACTTGGAGGAAAATATGTAATAAAATTATTAATGATAGTTACTAATTTTACGATTAGAATGATAAATTATTCCAAAAATACGAAAATAATTGTCAATTAAGTTTTAATGGAATTTATTCAAAAATTATTGACATTTTAACAAATTATCGCAATATTTATCAGTTTTTGGTATAGAAGAATTAAAAATATATATAAATAGCTAATAAAGATATATTTTGTATGTGTTTGCTTAGAAGGACTTGAATTATCCTTCTGCTGGAAGTGAACATAATATATTACACATTATTCATATTTGATTACTTTGCAAATTATTTTTTTAATAAATTACCAGGTAAAAGCACGGACTTCACTTCCGTGATAAACTCTGAGTTGAGCACGTTGATGCAGAACGGAACTCTGAAATTGAATTCGGTGACGAAAGACGACGAAGGGTTGTACAAGTGCAGTGTCTCTAACGGAATTGGATCACCTCTCACCAAAACTGTCGTCCTCAGAGTCACGGGTATGAGATCTTTTATGAAAGAGATTAATGTCATTAATGGATCATAATCAATGCTAATTTGTTATCCCTTATAATGTTCAATTATCTAATGCAAGTTTGTGGGTCTGAGTTGGTTAATAAGTTACATGTATGTAAATACGATTGGTTGAAAAGTGAAAAAAGGAATTTTTTTCTTGTTTTTAAAAATAAAAAAATCACTTGAAATGCTGATCATATTATATACTATTATTATTTGAAATGATTGACTTATTATATTATTTTATCACCTGAAATTTTTAAAATATTATCTTATTATACTTGATATTGTGAGCCTACCATTAATTTGATGAATAAATCGAGTATTAAAAAATATTTATCCCTGTTGTTTTCTCTTTTATTTTTAAGCACTTATGTCATTAAATATATTAATTGAATTTCCTGTAATTAATTATTAATTTGATTTTAAGGACTGTTTATAAAGGTTTGCTATTTTATTACATTTGTGCACAATGTTGTTCATATAAATTAATTCCCTGTTATCCAAATGCTTAATGATGATTTGAATAAGGTTAGAGATTTGTGTTAATGATAAACTCTTCAATGATTGATTTCATTACCATTTTATAATTATAAATGTTCTTAAATGAACATTGAAACTTTTTCAAAGTAATACATTTTCTGAACTAAAACTATTTCTATATTGTCTTTATTAAAATTTGTTCCATTATCATAAATTATGTATAGATATTCTGAACACTATTCACACAAATATCTTTATATAAATCTCTATATGAAGTTCTTTATACTGCAGACATCAAAACTCTTGATAAATTAAGATGTTTAAAAGAAATAAATTTTTGTTTATTTGATGTTTTCTATATGATATTTCCTTTATGATGTTCTTTTTATTATTGCTATTAAAACTCTTTACAAATTAAGATGTTAAAAAATATAAATTCTTGTCTCCTTAACAAAATAATGAATGTTTTGTTGGGACTTTAAAAAAATTAAAAAATGTTCATCATCCATCATGGATAAAAAAATCATACGCTGGCACGCTAATGGCGAAAAAAATATGACTATTTTGTACTGTTACATGCTCATTTATATTGCAGGGGTGGGTATGAAAACGTGTTTATTTTAATATTAACATATCAATTGTTAAAACATATAATTAACTTATAAACAGCTATAAACACAAAGCAGATTAAAAATAGATAATTTAATAACATCATATTATATTGAGTAAATCTAGCCGTCGTGACATTCATTTGCTCTTTCTAATTAAATAAACTTGCTCAAATTGAAAGGAAAAATTATATAAATTCATATTTATTGAAAATACATTTAATTTTATTTTTTTGTAATGTGTAAGTCAATGCTAGGACTCTACATTTGATACACGTACGTAATTTAACATATATTTATTTATGATCTTAATTTTATCTTGTGTCATATATATATATATATACCCACACTTACACATCGATATCTGCGTGTCCATTCTTAACTTCTTTGTAGGCTTCAGAGAATAATATTTTGATAATCGTTGAAAAAACTGTTTTTGTTTTATTTTTGATAACGTTTTCACTGTAATCGAGGTTCATTTTATATCATTTTCAATCAAATTCTTAAGGAATATATTAATACTCCATATCAATTTCTGAGTACTTAATATTATGAAAATACTTTATAAGGTATTAATTGATTGCCATTGAAAAAACTGATGCATATATGTAATTTAACATGCATTTATTTATGATCTTAGTTCTATCTTGTGTAATATATACGTACACCCACACTTACACATCGATATCTGTGTGTCTATTCTTAACCTCTCTGTAAGTATAATTGTTCAATATAGGAATAATATTTTCCTAATCGTTGAAAACTGTATTCTTTTTATTTTTGATAACATTTTTACCCTAATCGAGCTTCATTTTATATCATTTTCCAATCAAATTTTTAAGAAACATACTAATACTCTATATTTATTTCTGAGTACTTAATATTATGTTAATACTTTATATTAAGTACTGATTGGGATTGAAAAAACTGAAAAGTGTATTCGAATACATTCAACAAAAACAGATTAAATATATAAAACTAAAAGCGTTATATTTTAATACTTTTGTGCATTTAATCGAAAAATGTTACTTAAACATTTATTTTGAAATATTAATTACTATGAAACCTACACGAGGTTTACTGTCTCTTGCACAGTGTATATATTTTACTATACTACTTGAATATATAATATTGAAATTTGTGAATTAATAAAGTGAAATTAAACTAATATAAATTATTAGACGTATTATTAATATAAAAATGTTGGTTTTAAATATAAGAAGAGTAATGAAGTGTGAAATCAAAAATTTTTTATTGTTGTACACTTTATGATTCATTTTGACGGAAAAAGTTTATAAGAGTTTGATTACTTGATTTACGATGTTAATACAAATATATCAGAGAACATTTCTGAAAAGTTTGTAAAATGTTCGGAAGTTAAACTTTGCAGATTTTATGATTTTTATGAAACATTTTAGAGAAAATCACGTTTACTATAAGAATCTAAACTATTAAGAGTGTTTTTATAAGTTATTCTGAATAAATATTATAAAAGTACGCTATTTAGTGCTCTAGTTCAAATGAATTAAACTGAAGAGAGAAGTAGAATATTAATTTTTTAAGGTAATCAATGCATTTACTCAGGAGAATGCTAAAATTAAAAAATATAAAAAATTGTTTTTGTCATATGTTTGTGGTTTACTTTCAAGATTACAATTTGTAAAGTGATTTCCTTGTTGAATTCATTTGAGTGATTATAGCATAAAAATAATGATAGAAATCTATTATAAATGTGAAATGAAATACAATGTATATTGATATATTTCCTGTAAACTTCACGAGTTCAATATCAATTCAAAATATAAAATCCGCTTATAATTTGATTTTAGTGCAAAAATGTGACTGATGAGGGCGCTGTTGATCAATGATCAGTGAATTAAGCTGACGCCATCAAATAGTAGTGTTATCTGGTTGTGAAATAATGCGAACAAAAAATTATGTATTTTATTAGTTGTTAGAAAAGCACTACTCAGTGAAGATATCTTCCCTGCGTCTTAATGTCATTTCGATGATACAAATGACTTTCCAAAAGAAAATGGTTGAAGAATGTGATCAAAAGAAAGCTATAATATTTCGAGCGCTTCTGATAATCTTCTCTTGTTTTATAAAAGGTAAGATATTATTAACTTTCATTTTAATTTTTTTTATTTATATTATGTCTTTAACTTTGTAAAACTTATAACATAAACATATTTTATTTATATATTTTATAACTAAAAATGAATGGGTAGTAAATATTTTAAAATAATGTGTTACTGCAATGATATAATGCTAAATTTGCTAGTATTAAATAATCAATCATTATTTTCTTTGTAACTTTGAACCTTTATTTCAATTTATTTCTTGCTTAAATTTAAAAACCTTTTAAGAAACAAAAATTAAATGACTAGATTAAAATTATTTTATTAACCGAAAAAAATATGTACTGTTATGGAAAATTTTAAGATTTAAGGAAAAAACTAGAAAGTGTTGTGAGAGATAAGCTTATGTTCATTTACAGAAGAAAATACTTTATGAATAAACATTAACACTCTTTATCAATAGCTCTAAAAATCTTTTATATATTGAAGTTTTTAAATTATTAATTTGACTGGTTAAGCTCTAAATTAAAAAAAAACATTTCCAGACGTTAATTATTATTGCGAATATATTTTTAAGAATATCTACGTCTGATTAATTATTCAGTCTGAAAATGCATAAGACAATTCCTAAATTTTAAATCTTTATTATTTATAAATTATTATTTTGAGATTATTAAATTTTGTATGTATAACTAAATGTTAAATAAAGCAGATATTAAAACTGTGTTTTAATAGTATTAATTGTACAAAATCAGAAAACTTCTTAAGAAGTATTTGGTAAATTTTTTTATCCTTTCTGAAATTTATTTTTCATATTCTCACAAACTGGGTCCGAAATTTCTTGGTGAAATATCTCACGATTTTTTGTGAATATTTGTATCGTTTTGTAATACAAATGCTTCAGCGGTAAAATTTATATTTTTATATACATAGAATCTTTTACCACATACCAATTATTAGAATAAAATTAATTTTGATAAGAAATTCAACAATAATGCTTTAAAAAACTGCTTTAAAATTTTAATATTTCCAAATTATAATGGTTTCTGATATATATCTATTAAATACACACACACACGCACACACACACTCACACGCACTCACCGCACTCACACACACACACACACACACACACATATATATATATATATATATATATAAGTATATATATATATATACTTCTCATTTACTCTTAGTCAGCAATATTTCATCTTTAGAAAATGCATCTCATTTCTAGATAGTTCAAATTTGCATCAGATATTTATGGCAACAAACTAGAGCTTATACTTAATAATTACTTTTTAGTTACGGAAATTTTTTTCCAGGACGAGTATCACTGAAAATTCAACCATTTTCTTTTCCGACTCCTTCTATCGTTGGGAACCGAGTCAGCGCGACATGTACTCCAGCCATCGGTGAGAAAATGGAATTTCAGTGGCTGCGCAACGGAAAAACATTGAGCAAGGGCTCTAACGTGGACATCAGGACATTTTCCGATCTCTCCAACCTCGTTATAGATCCCTTGTCTGAAGAAGATTCAGGGAACTACACGTGTGTGGTACGTGCTCGTGGTAGCACAGCCCAGTATGCAACCCTTCTAGAGGTTTTAGGTAAATAATTTTTTTACAGCATCTTCTGCAGTCTAAAAACTCCTATATATGAACTGAAATAGCAAAAATAATCTAAAACTATTCATTCAGATAAAGAATTGTTTTCTGAAATGTATGAAAAGTTTGCCAGAGTTAAAAGGTAGTTATCTTTTAAGTTTAAAAGTTTAATTTAAATATTAACATATAGTTTTATTTTATAAGAAATAAGTATTATTTCTCATCAAGGCAAAGAAATGTATTTTTAGGAATATATTTTTTCTTGTGTAAAAGTTTTTATGAATTACATATGAATTTGTGTCTATCAATTACATGATAAATTTGCATTATTCTTTCAAATATTATTAAATTTTTGTAGATTTTGTCCAAACTATCTAAGTTTTAATAATATCTTAAATTATATGTCTCAATACAATTGTTATTTTTGCAGATATCAGTAAGTGTTGCTCTGCATGTGTGTACTTACTGTTAAAAAATTCATAATCCAGATTGCATTTCAAGAATAGTCAAAAAAGTATAGAAGCGGGATATTTTACATACAAATATTCAGTATAGAAAAAGGATAGTTTTGTAAGATTTTGAAAGATAGAATTTTGTAATATCCCAATTTAGGGAAGCCCTTCTCTCCTGCTACTTGCAGTACAAAGAAAAATAAAGTTACTTTAATCATGAATATTTCTAAGCCGATATATTTCTCTAGTTTCTCAGTTGGAAATCACAACCAGCATTTAAATTTACAGGGATCCAAAGTATGTTTTCGAAATAGTTTCTAGGAATGTAACCTGGTTGAATAATTTAAGATTCTCATTACGATGCCTATATCAACTTGTTTTTTTCGTTGTCTTAGCGAAATATGTCTCCTATAATGTAGTTTGGGTTCAAAAACCGCTGGGGATGTATAATATGTTGAGGAACATTCCAATGGATGTTATACAATGATATCGTTGGTTATAGAACAAACTATGGTAATTTGGAACTTTTAAGCATCATGGCACTTCTCTTTCATGTCTTTTATAGCATTCATCTCTTCTGTTGGTATTGTAATTTTCTTACAGAATAAAGTTGGCATTAAAAGAATGGATTTAGTGTACAATATGTGAGACTTCTGAACAACTGAAACTCTAAGCTTCATCAGCATACTTAAAAATTTCAAATGATATCATCGTATCTTAATTCACTTGGAATTAATAAAATTTATACAGATGTTGTGGATCCATCTTCATGAGCTTGGAAAGTTACACCGGTATTATTTACGAGAATTGCGTGATGTGTGCTTAGATGATACAAGCGACTTCTTGCCACTTATATTTTACGGAACAGACGTTATAACACTTAAGCTGCATGTCTTCATAGCAATTTTATGTGTCAAAGTTAGAACAAAATATTATTAGCTAGACTGTTATGTTTTATGTGATCATTGTATGCTATTGTATATTTATTCAATTCAGAATATAGTACTACAATATAGGAGTATCACTACAATATAATGATTATAAATGTGTTTTTAATATAGTATAGCATTAAAACACATTTCTTGCCTTTGTATTGTAGTTTAGAATCATCAGTCACAGGACAAGTTCTATACTTGATTTTAAATTATTTTATACTCTTTTTTAATTTTACAGTTCTCAAATAGATACATGATTTAGTTCTTTATTAAATAACTAGATAATGGGTGCTGTAGGGACTTGTTTTATAAAATTACTTTAACTTGCTCTTAAAAAAAAGTAAACTTTACTTTTATTTCGTTCAATTTTCTCAAATTATGGTAATGATCTTCATTTTAACACTAAATTCTGTATCAGATATCATTTGAAGCATTTCTTTTTTGTTCCTAGATGCGAATATGAGCCTGTATACTTTCATTATCTCTAATGATTTAAACTACGACTATTTTAATTAAATGTCCAACAGGTGATTTTGTTATTATTAATTTAATAATAGGAGAAACAATTTTAATTTTTACTGAAACTTTTCTGTAGTGTTACGAACTATCCTTTCTACGTATTTGCACCATTGTGGTTTGTTAAAAGTGATTATTAATTTATGAAGTCTAAAAATTTTTCTCGTGGATGCCTTAAAATGGTGAGCTGCCATCCAGAGTCCAAAGAATATCCAATACCTTATTTCCATTCTTTGTTAATATTTTAATGATTCAGTTTTTAACTATCCTTGGTTTTAAGCAAGTATGTACTTATGAGTTCAAAAACTTAAGCTGATAATAGTAGATGAGAATAGAAGGGAAAAAAATTTTTCATAAGTATCTGCAAGAATTTGGTTAGAAGTGAGCCAATATTGAGAAAATTAGAAATCAGCAAAATTTTGATTAATTTCTGTAAGACACATTGTTTTGTATTTTCACAGTTCCTCCCTCCTGGAAGCAAGTGCCACATGATGTTGATGCAATGAATGGGGATTCTGTATTCCTGGACTGCAGAGGATTGGGAACTCCAATTCCATCGGCAACCTGGATGAAAACAGAAGGTGAAATGTTACTTATAGTTGATGCAAAATCATTATTAATGTGACTGTATTGTCAATATATTTATGTTCATTGTTTATATGATTTATTTGAATCTATGAATATCTGTAATGCATATTAATGTTGTTTATTTAATATTTTTTTTGAAATACTTCCATTTTATTCATTCTAACAGATAAAATTCAGTTGAATTTTACGATAATTTTTACTTTTTTATCATACAGCATGTTTATTTTCTTAATCATAATCTGAAGAAAATTACATGCAAATGTAACTTTATGTGATATCTACACTATTGTGATGCAAAATAGTTAATTGGATGCATAGAAATGAAATGAAACGCAGTTTTTTAAGAACTTTTGATTTAAATGCTTTATTTCCTTAATCACAACTATGATTGGCTTTTTAAATCAACGATATTTGAAATATTTTTTCATCCGGGTATATTTTTCAACCGTCTCGAATTTTATTTTCCAGAATTAACACTAAATTAAGCTTCTACTACGATTAAAGATCTTTATTTTATGGATGTTATTTGTTTTATTTAATATTAATATAAAAAATGAGGACATATTTCATATCAAATAAATATTCAATAAGCCAATTATCATCCGTCTTAGTCTTCATCCCCAAATTTTTAAAAAAATTTTAAAAATAGGGAAATTTCAAATTTTGCAATCAAAATTTCTGCAAGAATGTGGTATAAAATTTTAGTTCATATTGGACTAAAAATAGAGTAAAGTATTTTGGAAAAATTTCATTAAGAAATATTAATTTTATTTTATTTTTCTATTATATTCTAATAGTTTATGTTTATTTCGAATGCTCTTTTTATAAAAATAAAAATTAAAAAAAAATTATTTATTACCATTAACAAAGCAACATTGACAAAAAAATTGAAATTTCTTGTAAAAAAGAAATTTATTTATTAGCTAAACAAGAATTTTTATCAATTTAGCATATATAATATAATGCTTGAGTAGTAGAAAAAGTTTAATAAATTTGTAAGTTTCTCATCCAGAGTACTTATACATTAAAATGTGTTGCCGAAACTTTCAAATGAAATGCTCCGTAGGAAATATCTTGTTAATCTTCTAAAATTTCTAATATTGGAAACTAATAAAAAGCGAAATATAACATGATAAAAAATTTTCTGTATAATTACGTGTGGGTTTTCTGTATAATTATTTACAAAAATAAATCGGCCTTGAAGTTTCCTATATATTCTAACCCATTGAACTGTACGTTTGTATGATAGTAACATAATGTTTCAAACTAACTTCGTGCCGTATTTTCAGAAGAAAGAGCACATTAACATAAACATTCCACTTAGATTGTTTGTCGCTAAGCAACAGTAATTTTCTGCTCATCAGTGCTAATTAGAGTAGAATTTACAGTTTAAAGTACATTCCTAATTGGAAAATTTCTTAAAAACTTAAAAACTCAATTACAAAAAATTACAGAAAAGCTGCACTAAACTAGATTGGAAGATGAATAACATAAAATTTCATTGTTATGCAATTTTAATATATATAGTATTCTGTGGCATTTCATTTTAAAAAAATGAGTAAATAGGAAACATAAATCAAAAGTAGATTGTATATAAGAAATGTCTATACATTATTAATTATACTATATTTAAAAATGTACTCATATTTACCTCTAAAAAGTACATATGCATAACACTCTTGCTACCAAAAAATATCGCGACAAATAAATGTAAAATTGTATGTAAATAGGAAATTTCAAATATTACTTTTGCGAATAAAAATAATTATGAACAATTTATCATATGTAGTTTTTGAATTCTGAATCATAAAATCCAGACTTAAAATATAATTTAAACCTAATTATTATTAAAAATAATTATTTTTGCCAAAACATAATATACATTTTCTTGCTGCGTAATTTCTTTATCTGGGAGTATATTTTTTTTATTCTTTGAAACCAGGTATAAATGATATTCATTCTTTTCATATTATTATATTCATTCTTTTCATATTACAAAAGTAATATAAATTACAACGTAAATTCATAGGGAAAAAGCATACAACTTTCGTATTGCAACTGATTAATACTTTTTAAAGTTCTTTGTCAGTATATGTATAAATTAAGTCGGAAATTAAAACTGTATAAATTAAAAGTTGTTATGTTATTTAACTGAATTAATATTCTTGCTAATATGGAGTAAGATGAATATTTTATAAGGAAAAATAAAACTCTATTTAATATTTTTATAGTTACTTTTATTTTAAGTTAAAGAGTACAATTATTATAAATTAAGTACAAAATTGCATACCTTTTTTTTGTCAAAAAAATAAGTACAATACTAAACTTTTTAATAAATTTTTCAGCTAAGAATACGGACTTCACTCCTGTGATAAATTCTGAAATGAGCACTTTGATGCTGAATGGAACGCTGAAGCTGAATTCGGTGACGAAAGAGGACGAAGGGCTGTATAAGTGCAGCGTCTCCAACGGAATTGGATCGCCTCTCATCAAAACCGTCGTCCTCAGAGTTACGGGTATGAGATTTTTTTGAATGAGCATTTATTAATGGACCATTTATAATCACTGCTCACCAGTTCGTTATGTGAATGGAGTTGTTACTTAATGTATAATTAAAACAAAAATAAGAATTTGTATTCTATGAATCAAAAAGTGATTGGAAATAAAGTGCATGTTATTTGATGTAATATTCAAACAATAAAAAATTAATTAATCTTGTCTATACTCGATACATGCATGAATATCCAAAAAGTATGTTTTTCTAAATTCGTCTCTACTATTACTCATTAAACTTTGACAAAATATATTTTTCGCTTAAATATCATCATTTTGATTTTTTCGTCGTTACTTATTTTGTTGTGACAAATGAGCATTATGTTTGCAAAGCGGTCAAATAAGTATAATCACATTTCTGAAACTTTCGCATAATACTTTTTTCATTTCTATGTTTAATAACAGGTGATCCTCTTTCCTTTTTATTAAGTTTTGTTTCTTTAATAGAAAAATAAATCTTCTTCCGTGATATAATATTTTGTATTGGTTACAAAATATTAATGCCAATGTATGTCGTTTTCGCTATAAAACCTAGTTTCTAAGTATAAATTTCTCTGTTACAAGTATATATAGTATAAATATATAATTTAAATGATAATAAGGTTATCAACAAGAAAAATGCTCATATACTTGCTTCATTTCAACCGGCATTTACTACTTGCGCTGGAAAGACGTGCCATGCACGTCGTAATGCTTTTGTCACAGAATCGTCAATGACGTGGTATGTACGTCGTCATTATATACATATATAATGATATTTTATATAACAGCGAGTTCTTCTGGACTGTTCCGGTACATAAGTCGATGAATTCTTTGCCAGTGGTTAAGAAGTTCATTTATAAAATACTTGTTTAATTTTAACAATATTAAAATGTAAAGAAAATTTTCACTTTTTCGCATAAAGTCAATATTCAGATGGAACTTTCTCTGATTGTGAAGGTGCGTAAAAATCAAAAAGTTTAATTGTTTCCTGTTATGTAAAAAGGTAAGTGAACAACGATAGTGAAGTAATAAAATACAATGTGTTTTTACAATGCACAAAATATGACAGTGTAAATCATAATATAAATCAAATACCATAAATGGAAATGTTTTTGATGTATGATAGTTTAGGAAAATATATATTTTGGTACATTTCAATCAGAAATATTTTATTTTAGAATGATAAATATTCACTAAAAACTAGAAAATAAATTATTTTGTAGAAAATATTAAAGAAAAAAAAGGTATTGACATAAATGGAAAATTTAAGCATTTTATGACTGATTCATTGGTTGTTATGTGTGAAAGTGCATCTAAAAAATTTCCAATTTCATTTTAACGAAACTCAAAGAAACAACTTTCCACTTTCTTAATAAATAATTTGTTTTTCTTTCATTTTCCGTTATAGAAATGTAATGATAGCTATAGATACAATGCAATTAGACTGTATTTTAGAAAGATGTATTATATAAATCCATTCATGATTTTTCCGTGTCCTTACCTTTCACGCTATGTAAGAATTTTATATCAACTGTTTCCTCACGAGTGCAAAATAGAGTCGCATTAAAACTGTGATTCGCTAATAAATATTCTTCTGTATATCTTGGTATTTTTTTCATACAGGTGCACAATAAAATGCATCTCGGAAATGGTATATATTTTTTAATGAAAGATATACATTTTTCTTCATTAATATACAGATAATAGGTTACTCAATAGATAGTTGTATATAGTAGTGTATTGGTAGCGAGAAGTGATATTCAAATTTGCTCAAAATTTGAAATATGTATCTTTACAACTATTAATATCAATAGATTTCTTTATTCTCATGTGAAATTTATGAATAAATGAGATCTGTTATGATACCCAAATTTAGTAATGAATCACACATTCATTGCAAAAATGTTTTTTTTTAATTTTGTAAGTAAACAAGATTTCTAATATCGATGGTTATGAATTATATTTTTATTGATGCTTATGAATTATGTTGTTTAATTATAAGTTTTCTAAAATCAATTTATTCGGACACATTATCTATGAAAAGAAATCCTTTTATTCTTATCTTTTGCAACAAAAATATTTTTCAAAGAAGAATTTTAAATGCATTTTAAGAAGGACTCTTTTAATAAAGGGATTATTCAAAAGTATCGATGACACATATTGATAGCACATTATTTATTGAATGAACATTTATTATTAAATTTGAGTTAGAATAACTGTATTTTGTTGTTATAAGAAATTGTGTATTAATTGCTATTAAGTATATTTTCACCTCATCTTTCAGAGAAACTTGTATACAAAACTACACATTTATTTTCTTTTTTTATATGTTTTTGATATACATATTATCTTCAGCACACCGATTTGAATTGACTAGTATGTATGGTTGTCTTTTAACTTAAGAAAGTATACTCACATTTTTCATGAACTTCCACTTTGAATACTTCCAAGTGTAATTCCCAGTTAAAATAACCACCGTATGTAAAAAATTATCACAGAAGCACTTGATCAAATCATCAGAAGAATTTTTTTCATATTTTGTTGAAAGAAAATTGTATCATGTTTACTTATAACTTTTTTATTATTCTTTAATTAAATGTCTTTCTTGGGCCAAAAAATAATATTAGAGTGCATTTTCCTTCATTAATGGCATTTCTATGTAAATAGGTGCATTATAACTAGCCACTTTGCAAATGAGCAATTGTGTCCTATATTTTATGGGTAATGTTTTATTACGTAACATCTAAGTATTAAGGAAAAAAGTCACCCGCTTAACCTGAAGTATGAACTACTTTATAGTTTTTGAAATATTTTTCTACCTATTGTCTTGCAAACTGATGTGTAACCATATCAATATACAAGAATAATAAATAAGTAATTGAGTTGAGAAATATTTATTGATTTAAAAATTATTATTTATTGAAATGTATTTGTATGCATATTTTGTTCGCTTAGGAAAGTATATTTATACTCAGTTTTAAAATATGAAAAAATATTGTTTCTTTAAAATCATTTTACACAAACTCAAACTCACGTGAATTAGTTTCATCATTCACATAGTGAGGGCGCTACTATCATTATCAAAGAATTATAGATGGCGATGATCAGTCTCTCATTTAGTTTACTATGGCAGTAATCCCTAGATATTATTGGAATGAAGCAGCTTGTTGTAGTGACAAAGATCAAATCATATCATAGAATGATGAAAGAAAGTAAAGGCATTCAAAGGTTTGATGTTTGGAGCAGAGAGACTGGCTGCCTTCTTTTTGCGATGACTCTGCTTTGGAATGCATGTGTTGGTAAGTTATGTTTTCCTGTATTATGTTATTATAAACTTATGCTAATTTTAAGTATGTTATGATCTTTTATGAACTATATTCTTTAGTGAATTTGATACTTAGTTTCGTTACATAAATGTTTTATTAACCAAAATAAGAGTATTAGTTGAAACAAAATAATTTACTTATATTTTTTTCTTATTTAAATGGAAGTGATTAATTCTCTGAGCGTGTACTCTAAATGAAAGCACTGAAATTAGCTGATATTTCTTTTTATGTAAACGGACAGCAGCTATTATTATTGAAAATGTCTAAAATGCATCGGAATATAGAATGAGAAATACCTGGCTATGTAAGACATTTGATTATTTTTTTCTCAAAATTATTGTAGAATTTCTTGAAACATAACAACATAACATGAATTTGCTTCATTTAAAATTAAATTTCTTAATTTCATTATATTTGAGAAATCATTGTTGTTATATCCCATTAAAAACTGATCTTTTGTGCCTATTTGAATATATTTTTGTAAATGAATTTTAATGTTGTAATCATTATACGTGATGGTATATATTACCGATTTGCAGTTGTTAAAAAGAACCATATTTAGAAATATTTTTAATAAATATGGATTATTTTTAAGAATTAGATGTATAATATCAAACTTTAATTCACTGGATTTTTCCAGGTTATGCATTAAAAAATCAATGTGTTATCTTCAATAACTAAAGATTAAAGAAAATATCTTGAGTTTTATTAAATCTTATGATTATGTAGTTAACATTGTATGGCATGAAATTCTGCTATAAAGAAATATTCAATTTTATTATTCTTCCTCGTAATTTATGCTGAAATTCTATCAAAACATGCATTGTTTATTTAAACTCCACCAAATTAAATTTAAAAGGCAAATTATTTCAAATGTTTTTATCTAGTTAGAGCAAATTAACGAATAATTGAAGTATCTAAATTTCTAAGAATGCATTCGCAAATCACTGTAAGAAAAATATCTCTCTCTCTGCACATAGGATTGCCTTTCTAAATGAGACACCTTTACAGATCACATTCCTGGACATATATTGTAATACAATTTTTTCCTTCAAAAGACTTAGCTTCATCATCATAAACAGTAAAAGTAATAACGAGCATTTTTTCGTTTTTTATAGTTCCAGTTATATTTATGGTGATCTTGACATTTTTAATAAAAACAAAATTATTAAAAGAAGCATCTACAAAATCATGTAATTGTATTTATTTCAAATGAAAATTCTGTAGATAATTTCAGGCTTTCTGCTAAGAGGGATATTCTGCATATAATTATCACCCATTATGCAATTAAGATATTTTTGAGCATTTTTAATTATTGATAAGAAAATTGAAATTATTAAATTTTATTAAATACAAAAAGCACATTTTTAAAGCGGAACAATTTTAGGAAAAGAAACACCGTAAATTTTATTATTAAAAAATGAAAATAAAAATTCATGTTAAATAAATAAATACATTTTTATACACTTTTTCTAATTAGTTTTTAAATATAAAGGCATTTTAAAAATTGAGATAGAACTTGCTTGACGTATATAAAATAGATTAGGAAATTGGGAGACTGATGTTCCCAATACTTACTGCTTTGTGATGAAACTCACCTCTCATTTTCCTTGCATTAAAATTTTCTTAGTAAGTTGACAGAAATTCTTCTGTTTGATGTTGTTTAAAACAGGCATGTCTTTCTTAGTATTTCGATGATTTGTTACAGAGTTCCTTAAAGTGTTGATTGATACTCTAGTTGGGGAATTTGCAGCAGGGCTCACCAAAGAACTTGGCAATTTTGACATTTATTTAACTTATCATTGGAAAAGAATTTCCAAAGATTTCTGAAACTGCTATTAATTTTCTTTTGATTTCTTCTATGATTGGTATGAGATGACAATTTTTTATTTAGCAATCATAAAATTGAACAGTCGATCTATAGGATATTGAGGAAGTGCTTCATCTTGTGTTGTCGACATTTTTGCCAAGATTTCATAATATAATTAAATATAAATAGGCATGTCATTAATATTTAATCTTTGCATATACGTTGTTAGAAATTATTGGATTTTCTCATTTATTAATTTTTATTGGGTGTACTTAATAGATAGAATAATACTTGATAGATAATTACAAGTTATAATAGTTGAAGTTACCCAAGTAATTGAATTTATTGTTGTTTATTATATTTTTAAGTTTCTTATGCTTATTTTTAAAAAATCGCTTCTTACAATACCTTACAGTTTAAAATTATAGTTAATAGCCTAAAATGATAATATATTTCAGCACAAGCAATAATCACTGACTTTTTCATCACGCGTTTGTAGTAGTTGGACAATGCTTATGGGGTTCCATGGAATTCTCGTAAATAAGGTTCCCACACCAAAATGGTTAAGAAGCTCCAATTTATTAGAAACTCTTTATGATCTGTTATAGATATATCTAAATACATAAATAGTATATTTAAATGTGAGAATATATCTAAATGGGAATTAAATGGTTAAAGTACCATTTAATTTCCAGATGCTTCCGGTCCACTGGAGATCCAACCCTTTAACTTTCCCGCAAACGCTGCCATCGGACAGAGGGTCAGTGTCACCTGTACACCATTGACTGGCGAGAGGATGGAGTTCACATGGCTGCACAATGGCAGGGAAATATCGCGTGGCACGCAGAACGTCAATGTCATCTCCTTCCCCTTGTTGTCCAGTCTTATTATAGACCCGCTTACCCCGGAAGACAGCGGCAATTATACGTGCCGCGCTGTCAGCAGCACCAAGAGACTGTCCGGGTTCCACACCACCATGCTGGACGTCTTGGGTAAGTAACATAAAATCAGTAAATAGTCTCAAATTTAAAAATATTTTAAACTCACTTGAACTATTGTGTTAAAGTAAATATAATTTGCAACTAACTATCACGCTAGAGCTGTCCAAATGAAAGAAGTTTATCTGGTAAAAATAAAAACAACATTTCGTTTTTAAGACACTTAAATTAATAAGGGCTAAAAAATATTTGTTCAATACTTTGATTCACTTTTAACTTGCTGAGGGGTTGTAAATTGCTCAGTTATTTGCTTTTGAATGTCAACAAGATTATGCTCTCTGCAATACGTGGTGCTGTTCGGCTGTCTGCATGCGGTTTTGTAAATCAGGAAATCTTTAAGGAATAAATAATTCTTGTTACAAAGAGTTTAAATAAAATATTGAACTAGACTTATTTATCGTTGAAATGTATAAAATCATTTTTTAAATCGTCAGAAAATTGTTATTCATAAATTGATTTTGAAAATATTAGAGTGAGATTAAACTTTAAAAGCTATTATTGTTGTTTAAAAATTCACGACTGATTCTTTGTAAAAACATATTGATTTCTCGAACTTTGATAAATATGTCTTCAAATGTCTGTTTCATTATTTGGTAGTATATCTGCTTGGTAGTATTAGCAATTAATTGGTTATTTTAACATTTTTGAATCAATAAAAGAAACGAAATTCGGAATAGAAAATTAGAATTAGAACATAACATAATAAAATGCCATCATCGTAAAATTTCTCCAATATTTCTCCAATATTGAATGGATTGCTTCGTTAAATTTTGTGCTTGATCTGACTTGCTTTGAGCTCTGGTTTTGCTTGGAGGTTAATTTCAGTTAATCATAAACAAGCACCTGCAATATTTTGAAAAATGCTTAATGGGTTTGAATAAACACTGTCTGAAACATTTTATGGAAACTAAAGATTGAATTGAGAAATGAAGGAATAATTATACATGTTGACAAACTATATTTGTGAGAAATGTTTCTTTCTTTTTATGCTAATTGTTCCTCACTTTCACCAATATAATGGAATCTAGAATGTTGTTCATGTATGGTTTCCCTTAACGATTCTGTATCCAAATCTACTTCAGAGTATGTGAGAGAAAAAGCTAGAAAATATGAAAATTGAGGTGCTAAATTTATTTGAATTTTTGTTAGCTCACAAAGGTTACTTCCAGTTATAATCATTACATTGACAATAGCACTTGTTGATGAAATTCCACCATATATCTCACTGATTTAGAATATTACTTGACAAATCAAGGCGGAATTACATCATGTTGTACATTAACACGATGACAAATTTGGGAAGTTCATGTTGAATATTTGTGTCTTTATTTTTTCTTGTAAATAAATTTTATGTGAGCTCTCAAGCAAGATGGGTAATTTTTTTTTATTATTTTTGTTTCTAAGAATTGAATTATTATTATTATTTAAAAAATAATGAATTTAAACAGATTTGCGATCTACATTCAATTATGAAATCCTTGATTCGTGAACCAAAAATTGGAAAAAAAATAGCTGTTCCTCTTTAATGTTCAAATTAGCGTAAAGAAAACACTTTGTATAGTAAACTATAAAATAGGTAAGCCTTTCATAGAATTAAAATTACTGCAATCAAATATTTATATAAAATGTAAAATAATTAAAATATGCTTCTTGATTTTGTTTACATTTCTAATTAATCTGTATGATACCTTTTATATTAATTAAAACATATCACTTCTTTCTCGATATAAAAATTTTTGTAAGTATTCTTACCGGAAAATTCGATTTTTAAATCAAAAGCATGAATTTTATTAACTTTATTTAAAATTTTCAAGATTCAATATCTTCTAGTTTTAAAATATATATATATATATATATATATATATATATATATATATATATATATATATATATATATATATATATAATTAAAAACTATTAAAAAGTTATAACCAGGACCTATGATTTGTAATTCAAATATGTAACCTAAATTATTTCTGAAAGTGGAATATTTTAAGGCTTCTTCAATTCAAGGAGTGAAATATTTGATACAGTTTCAATTTTGATGTTAAATTTTTCTTCAGTTGCTAAAATAAACGTAAAAAACCAGATCCAAAGATTTAGTATATGTAATTTAAATTGTTATTATAATATTATACACTTTAATTTTGTTTATTAAATTATCGTTTGATTTTCAAAAGTAACAATTATTGTGAAATCATAATTATAGATATGACTATACTTTCTATACTTAGAATTTTTATTGGCAGAACCTCCTGCTTGGATGATGACGCCAACTGATACTGATGCCAGAAGTGGAGATTCGCTCATTCTTCGTTGCAAGGGTTCAGGAAAGCCAGAACCTGTGACCACCTGGTTCAGAACTAAAAGTAACAAAAAAATATGTGTTCTATATTCACATGTAATAGTTGCAAAAAAGAAATTTTATAGCACTGATTATTGATCGATAAATGAGAGACCTCATTTTGAGATACAATAAATTCTATTTAATATAATGAGTAAATTTTTCATTATTAAAGCAATAAAGAGATTTTTCAGAAATCATGATAATTCTAAAATTTGAATAATTAAAATAAAAAAATCCATTTAAATATAATTTTTCAATAAAACATGATAAAAACTATATGAATATCAGGAATAAATGATGATTAGTTGGATCATTAAATTTAATTCAGATATTGACAATGTATCGCAATTTACTTTTTAAATGTAATAGAGGCAATAATAAAAAAGTACTATTTTGTAAAATAATAAATTTACTATTTTATGATTGATAGTCAGTTTTACTTTTGTGATGATTTACTACATTTGAAAAAAAAGAGAACTCTATATTACTTAACCTTCTAAGAAATGCTTTCCTTTAACGATAAAAATGTAGAGGTTTAGGATTAAATTTGATTATATCTCTTAATTTTGTGTACTTTGCACATATTGGAAAATCGTGTTCGAAGTTTTACTTAGACGCTGGTATACTCCTTGACTGTTGGCATATTCTATTTCATTCTTTGACTTTGACTCAAATTTTTATAATATATGGTCACGGATAATTTTTATGATAACCATCTACTTGTTGCACTTAGTATGGATTAGATAAACAAAGAAATTATTCAATTTATTTGTAGTTGTAAAATTAAAGAAAGGGAATCAATTTTATATAGTGAAATATTGTTGATTTAATAAAATCTAGAAAGACGCATATCGCAAGTATTCTGGAAAGACATGTAAAAAAATTTACCTGAAGAACAAGTTTCTTAGTTTCAAATCAACCTCACGAATTAATGTAGCTCATCTGATGACAAGCGGTACATAGCAACCAATTTCTCGTGCATTAAAATAAAGAGATATTTCAGACTTAATTATTTGGGTGCCGATTTGAGAGATGAACAGTTAGTGACCTGGCTTTTGTTTCAACAATACGTGTGTTGGAATCCTACCCTTGGCTTGTATGGTCACAGCCGTTCAGAATCCACTTTAACCTGTAGTTCTTGGATAAATTAGGCTTAGTGTGCAAAAAAACGTTTGTTGAGTGATAAATAAATATAATGGATTAAACTGTAAATCTGTTAAAAATTAATATATTTTTTCAACTCTAACTGTATTGGAAGTAAGTAAATTCTTGATATTATTAATTTTATTCTTTAAAATTATCTTGATATTATGATGTATGTATATTTATATTTTATTACTTTGATATTATAATGTATGTATGTATATTTACATTCACCTATGATGATATGTAATATGTCTATTTTTGAAGGCATAAAATTGAATTTTTTGACTGTTGTCTTACATGTCTTATTTAAAGGAATGCAGATCCTTTTGTAGTTAAATATTTCACTCTTTTCCATGTTACAGATAGTAATTCAGACTTCATCCCTGTATCGGGAGCTGAACGTGCAGCTGTGTATCCCAATGGAAGCCTGGTTATCGAGAATGTATCTGGGGAGGATGAAGGCTTCTATAGGTGCCGGGTGTCTAACGGAGTGGGCACCACCCTTGTCAAGACAGTGGCTCTCAAGGTCATTGGTATGTGAGGGATCAACTCTTGCGATTTCTCTTCATTCTGTTACTTTCAAAATAAAACAATAAACTGTAAATGATTTCAAAATAAAATTATGTGAGATTCAAAATAAAATTTCGTGCACGTCGGATGCAAGAAAAATGTATTGGTTAAATTTGCTTATTTCACCTGAAGTGTGTATTTTCAAATATTTTCTGTAAATAACCCATTAAATAGTTATGTCTTTTTTCTTGCGATAATTTTATCAATACATCTAGAAATATATATCTAACTATATGTAACATTATACACTCTGAACAAAACTTCCTAATTATATCTCAATATAGCTAGGAGGTATAAAAACTGGTAACTATGAATCGAGGCAAGAGTTTGACTGTTTGAAATTTACATAAAGGGATTTTATTGTAAGTTTGTTGCAAAAATATTTGTACTTTAGCAAATATATAATTGGGAAATATGTTTGGTAATATATTTTGTAAAAATAGTTTTATCAAAACAGTTTTACTTCATTATCTATGTATATATTTTTCTTTCTTTCAAATTAGCAGATTCTGTCTAAAATAAAATTCCACAAAATGGAACTCGTAACTTTTATCTCCTGGGAAATTCGAAACTTTATTGGTGATTTTTCATGCGATGAATACTGTTGTAAATTATTTATCTGAAAATATAAAATTGTATATCCCGTACTGTTTTATTTTAAATCACCATCTATGCTGTCCATTTAGAAATATGAAACATTAATTTCAAAATAATTGAAAAGATAAGTTCTTAAAATGTTTCTTTTACCATTTTATCTATGCGATTATTTTATAGTATGTGTGTCATTATTATTTTTGATGCGACATTATAATTTTCAGTGATTTGTTATAATAACTTTTTCTTTTTTTTTAATGCATATTTGAATAAATATATTAAATATCTTCTATTTGAAGAAATTATAGAAATAAGAGAACTTAATTATTGAAGATATAATAAAGTTGTTTGGTCATGTCAGGGAAAATATTTTACTCTTATATGTTGTTATATCTCTGTTTCAAACTTTTATTATTTACATTTTTAGATTATTGTTATTACTTTATTATTGTTAAAGTTTCTTTTCAATTTTACTGATGTTGAAATTCTGAAGAAAAACTGGTCAACAAATTTAAATCAGTATTTAAACTTTTCCACAATCATCCTCATCCGCATGGGAAAACAAAAGTTCAACCAATATGTAGCATCTTGATGTCGTGTTCTAGAGATTAAAAGTTTAGTTTATGTTCATTTGAGTTGATTCAAATGAATTTTTCTTTACTATTTTGCATTTAAAATTTGAAAAATGATCCAACTAAAGGTTGGAATATCAAAACTTGCATAAATTAAGAAGGTTTCTTATTAAAAAGAAGATGCTATGTTGTCTTTTGAAAATTTTAAATTTAGTCAGAAATAGAAAGTTTCACAAATATTAAACATTTTATGTAACTATGAAGAGTACTACAGTGAAAAACATTTGCATTAATTTTTTCTGAGTTATTCTATTTCTTAAAAGAAAAAAAAACCGCTGGTATGCACCCTGCATTTAAAGGCTAATTATAAAAAAAATATTTTGGTTATTTTTCCTGATCTGAAACTGATCTTACTCGCATATTTCTCTGAAATTGACACACCTTGTAAAGCATGATACTAAAATATGCAACTAATGCCAAAGGAAAACGTTTTTCCTTATGAATTTCTTCATACATTATATCATGTATGATAAATAAAATGCTTTTGTATTTTCTTGTTTTTAAAAATGTAACTCCTTCCAAGCATACTACGTCAAAACACATTGACACTCAGTTCAATAACATTTGCATGGATATGACAATCTCGTACCTTTTCTAGATTGTATACAGAAGCCGTAACTATTTTATAATTTTTTTATTAAAGTGATACTAAACCATCATTTTATATTGTATTATTGCATTTTGATGTGTGACTGCTTCAATCTTCTAAATATATACAACCCATAAACGAAGATTTTTTATACACGAAGAAATCTTAATTATAAATAATTCCTTGTTATTTTTCCATTCTTCTTAAAATCATGAAAACAAAATATTTCAGCGCCATTTTACTTTTGTGTTACTATTATTTTATTATTGGAGAACATTTTTTCGAATTCATTCTAATTAACTATTTACATTCCGTTGCGCAAGAATTATTTTTGATTAAGGGATTTATATCATAAAATAAATTTATACTAATATCAGATGTTTCTATTTTCAGTGGTGAAATTTTACTCTTTATTGCAAGTATTTTAGTTCTCCTTAGAAAATATCGAGGGCGCTAGTGTTCACATAGTGTCCTTTATAAAAATAACGCCATTGTTAATCATTAATAGCGCTGTGAAGTGATCGTCTCCAGATTTTCTTTTTTAATCAATCTCTTAAATAAAAATCCTAGAACTATCTACAAGAAACGCTTGTGAACGAATGTGTTAAAGTCATTGAAGACTTAAGAAAACGCTATGAAAGCCTATTTCCTTACATACTTTCTGATGATTTTAGGCTTATTATTAAGCGGTAAGTTAAATTTTTTATTGTGAATATATAAACATATTTATATTATCTTTATAAATTCAAATTTTAAAAATTTCTTTAAATTCCTTATATTATTTCTAGATAAAATAATGGTTTAAATAACTATAATTAATTATCTGTATTTTCAAAATAATTTTTATAATCAAGTTTGTACTCAATATTTCTTTTTATGTACATTTGTATTAGATTTACATAAAGCAATGTTTTTTTGCAAAAATAAAATAAAAGTAATCTTTAATTATTTTTCAGTGACTTTTGAAACATGTATGTATAATCTTTAAATATTTAGATATTAAAATAATTATATCTCAAATTCCTGTTTATAATGATTGCTCTATTTTAGGAAATTTTAGATTTTTTTTTAGCTAGGGCAATCTTATTCCTTATTTTGTTTTTACTATAAAGAAATAATACATTCTTGAAGGGATTGCATTATCTGTGAAAAAGTACACTATTTATTTAATTATATTTTAATATAACAAATTAAAGATTCACCTAAAATATATTAAAAATTACTGAGTTTATTTCTTATACATCTATTTATATTGAAATTCAATAACTTAACAAGTATTTCTTATTAAGCTATTGAAATTTTTAAATCCTAGCAGTGTCAACTTTTTAATGATTCTTAAAATTTTTACATAAGAAAAAGAATGAATAAAGATAAATTGTATTTTATCAATAGTATATACAATAAATTAATTTGAATGAATTAAAGTATTCGACTCTCTCTCTCTATTTATATATTTGGTAATAAAATTTTCCTGTTTACTTCTTTTGTTGTTTTTACAAAAGTAAAAAAAATGATAAGACAATATACAGTAACTCATTTAATTGATGCCATTATAAAACATTATAAACCTCCTGTAGCAGAAGCATTTATGTTTCAATCTGCTGATACTGATTTTCGATGTATGTTCAGTCAATCAGGCCTTAAAGATCCAGCCTTTCGACTTTCCCAACACTTCAGTGGTCGGAAAGCGGGTGACGACAACTTGTGCCACCACCACCAGCTCTAAGGTGGATTTCAAATGGCTGAAGGACGGAAGGGAAGTCCGGCCCGATAGCAGAACCATAGTGAGATCCTTTCCCGAATTCTCTACCCTCATCATTGACCCTTTGACTGAAGAAGACAATGGCAATTACACCTGTCTCGCCCACTCCGAAGGATTTTCGGACAGCCATGTGACACACCTGGAAGTGTTAGGTACTTTCTTTTCATTGTTATTTTGGCAATTACAATTACTCGTAGAATTAAATATTTCTCTATTATATATTAGGTTGCTATCATTAATTTTGTTTATATTAAGAATCAATGCTTGTCCTTCACTTTGAGAATCTAAATGTACATTATGGAAATCATATGAAGTTGCCACATTACCTCAAATGTCCCTTTGAGTCATCATTATTTGAATTTTTGGTTTGAAACTGAAATAATCCTTTTCGGGTGATTTTATATTTAAAAAAACTTTCAGAATTGAATTACTTTATGACAGTTGCTGTCTATTATAATAATAAAAGCCAATTGTTTCAACATAATTATCTCTTTGAAAATATTCCATTGTTCTGCTAAGGTAGTTTAAACAAGAATTTATTGAATTTTACTCCTTAATTGTTTTTTTATTAAATGAAAAATTTTAGACTTTTTATAATTATTTAAATCCTACAAAGTAGTAGTTACACATTGCTTCTACATATAACTAGAATTTCTTGTCCATACATTAAGAGGATATTTCTAATGCATTTAACATTCAGAGGATTCATAAAATATGTCATCTCATTTTAGTAGTCATTAACATAGTCAGTGATCCTATACAAATATGCCGCGGTACTTTTGTATATCACCAAATTTTAGAAATGTATATAATAAGAACTATAACGCTTTTTTATTACAAGTAAATTTGGCTTAAATCAAAGAAAAGTGCATTGTAAAACCTTCTTTTTACAGTTAAATAGCATATTTTTTACGATTAAAAATTGTTTTTATCTTCGATGACTGTGACCTTTCATAAAGTGAAATATTTGCCCCACATGAAGAAAATTAAAGTGTTCCCAGTATTTACCACTACAATTTTTTATGTTTCATTTGTGGGAACTCTTATTTTCAGTATTAACCAACAGAAAAACAAAAATAAAGATCAAAACTGTTTAAGTGTAGAAGATGATATGAGAGTAGCATTGGCATTTTTACGGCCAAATATAAATGAAATGATCAAAAAACATCAACCTCAAATTTCTCATTAAAAGTATCCTTATTATTATGTAATTAATCCCCTAATAAAGGTACTATTGGTTTTGTAGAACATATTATTTTATTTTACATTCTAAATTATTATCATCAACTATTTTACAAAGTTGATTAAAGGTGAGTGTGAACAACTTCTCTTTTTCTGTGTGCCGTGACAAAATAGTTAGAGAATCACTGTCATAGTTATCTGAAGCAACCTAAAGAAAGCTGAATTAGTATTAATTAAATGTACTCATACATGGAATTCAATGTTTAGCTTATTAAGGAAATCTTTGATACTTTCTTTCCTTATTACCACTAATAATACTTTTAAAGTACTTATTTTAGAAATGGTTTCATTTTTGTATATTCAATCTACATTTTTATGTATTGAAACAAATTAAATGTATGATGTAGTTTATAATTTACTGTCGTGTGGCGGTAAATGAATTCTCTCATCATCAAGTATATGCTTATTTTACTTGTTTATTTTTAAGTCTTTGTAATGTGCTTATTTTTACTTAATTATAATTTAACACAAGAGGAAATGAACTTTACCTTAAATTGTTTTTCTTAATATTTTCTCAAAACACTTTTAAATTCAAATTTTCGCTTTAAGAGTCTTATAACAATTTTATCTCAAGAATTGGTTTCGATTTCATCCTAATTTGAGGATACTATCCTTCAAATACCTTGTGATTGTTTCATTCTCTTTTTTTTCACTTTGTGAATTAAACATTTTTTCTTTGCAAAAAAGAAAATGAGAGTGACAGTTAATTTTTGAACTGTGCAACAGAAGTTACTACACATATTAAATTCTTAATACTTTATTGAATTTTTTCTTCTCCTTACTGCACAAGTTTTGATGTAACACTTTTTTGCAGTGCCCCCACAGTGGAGAGCGGCTCCGGCAGACACCGAAGTAGTGGATGGAGAGATCGTCCTTCTCCACTGCTCTGGATTTGGAAGACCACATCCCACCACAACGTGGTTACGTGCCACAGGTTACTCCTTTATCTTATTTTCAAAAACATAGCAATCAGCCACTTAAATGGATATTTTTAATGACGTAGTATATTCAATCTTATTATTTTTAAAAAATGAATAATTTTCATCCAACGTTTCCTTACTAAAAATGTCTACTTAAAACAGAATGAAAAAAACTTTAATTTAAAACTGTGACAATTGTAGGAAATACCAGAAAAATTCAGCTTATTTTTAGTTAATTACTGAATTTTAATATTTGTTTTGAATAAAATAATTACTTATTAGATTATTTTAATCAAGAAAATATTAAATTGTATATTTTCATTAGATGCTTAAATGACATTTAATATGCTTGAATAACATTTAACTGCATATTAAGTAACTATCATGAACTTCAAATTCTATTTTAGATTTCTTCTTAAAAACAATCAGATTATAATGTTCATGGTATTCACAAATGTCTCAGATAAAGGATTTTTTCTTTGGTTTCTTATTTTAGTTCTACTTTTCCAATTTAGGATCAGCTCAAGAATACTCTCCTTTGTCGACGTCAGAAGAAAACGAGTTGTTGAAAAACGGAAGCGTGGTCTTCAGAAGCATCCACAAAACAGACGAAGGTCTGTACAAGTGCGTTCTTTCCAACGGAATCGGAAATCAACTCGTTCAAACAATTCATGTTAAAGTCATTGGTACGTAAGCAGCTGAGTCTGCTTCATTAACGGATAATTGACCGTGTGAAGCATATGTATTTCGTGTTTTTTTTAAACAGGTAAATATTATAAAATAAGAAATCAATATTCCGGATTCACGGATAAAGGCAGTTCGAGTTGCTTCATGGTGTATGAAACTTTGTTTTGTGATGTTCAAAATATAAAAACATTATTTAAACCGTCGAATCAATAACGTTAAATATATTTATACACCAAACTGAAAGGAGGAAATATATAAATATACCTTGCACTCATATAAACTGAAATTGTTTTACTCAAGTTGTTTATTTTAATTAAGCAAGTTGATAATTATGCGGGAAAATAAAAACCAACAAAATATTGGTTTATCGCTATTTATTATTTACTATTCAATATTATAGTATAAACAAATGTAATGTTATCTGGAAAATATACGACTTCTAATGTTTTAATCTCGTAACACAATTGTAAAATATTGTAATTCTATTAGTGATAATTAGCAATATGACAAGTTCATGAGAATTCTCCTTTGATACAAAATGTTTCCAGCACATTTTGTTTCTCTTTTTTCTACTTTATTTGATGGGTACTTTCTTAACGAAATATCTATTAATAAATTCCTTTCCAGATGATTGTTAAGTCTTATTTTTTAGTCATTATTCATACTTATAATGCGCTCTGCCAAGAAAAACTCTTTGATGGATTTATTAGATTTTCTCCCCGTATACAAATAATTTATTTTTTAATTATATCTCGTATTTCATAATTTTGATTTTGTAGCATTCAGTATTTACATGTTGATTCTTGTAAACATAATTTATTAAGCTAAGTATTCTTGAAAATTTTTATATCAAATTTTACAATATTGAATTTACTTCAATGTGTGTTCTTCTTCGAAAACATTAGAACATAATTTATAAATTAACTTTGTTGTGCATTTCTGTATATATCATCTCTTCTTACCTTTAAGTAATAATTTATTATGCAATAAAGGTATTTATTTAATGACATTTCATCTAAATAACAAACACAAGTTGATTATTTAGCAATTTATTAGGTTGAAATTGTTTGACCTATCCAAATCAGATCTGTTTGCATAACCTATCTCACTAAACCTCTTCAAAAGAAGAAAATTATAATTTATCTTATACGCATTAATAAAACAACGAAAAAAAGACAATAACTGAAAAAATGTAAACGTAACAAGAATACTGTGAGTCGATTTTCTTGCAAACAAACTGTATCAGCAGTTACGAAAAAAATATAAAATGCATGTATAATACGTATCGCTTATATCGAAACGCTTTTAAGTGTTTTATTGGAAATATATTTCCAATAAAATACTTAAAATTATTTCAATGTTATGAACAATGTCATATTGAGGGTGATCAATACTTGTGCATTAGAACATTTTTTACAAGCAATGATTTCAGATTAGGTATTTGAAGGCAAATGTTTTAGGATATGTCTTAGGATTTAAACAAGAAAATTTCTATCAATAAACAGATTATATTCTCATATCACAATTTATAAAATAATTTCCAATGAAAGCAACTCATTAAATGTTATTATTACCAAAATATAAGAAATTTATGCAAGTATTTCTTAAGTTAATAATATCTCAATAAATAGATGCTGTTATTCGGGCTATTTTTTTCAAATTAAACAGAAAGTATTGATTTCTGTGTGTATTTCGACTCGTAAAAATTTCATCTGTGCGAGACATTTTGAATTCATTTCTTTATGAGTTTTTATTTGATCTAATATTGCACTAATACACTCTTTAGAATGTTGTGGTATTATATTATACATTCAAATGTATTTTTGAAAAACGACTAATTGTGATTGTAGTTTTTTTTTTTTTTATTATTTTTTTTTTTATTTTTATGGTTGTTTACAGCGAGTAATACTCACATTGCTCAATTCAAAAAATTTACAGTACAATAAGAACAATACCAATTTAATGGATAATCTTCGTATTAATTTTATATTATAAATTAATTCTGGAACCATTTCGATAGTTAAACCATTTTGTACACCAATGCTAACATATCAACGCATATTAAATCACAAAATAATATATACTCCTACAAAGTTAAGATATTTGCTTTAGACTCCTTTTTATCGTACCATACAATAAGCAAAGAAATTTTTTTTCTTTTAAATTGTCCAAAATAAATAAGTTTTGTTTTCTGCTCTTCTAGGCTTAAATAAGAGAAGAATATACATTAATGTTACTTACGAAATACCACAAATTAGTTTCAAATAAATAGATAAAAATTTTTCAGTTATTTACTTTCAAAACGATTTACAATCGAATAACATTTGTTATAACTTTTATTCAAATTTACTAAAATTTTTATAATTTATTTGATATAAATAATGTCAAATAAAATATACTAACTACAAAGGAAAATTTTATGCTTTAAATTATACAATATTTTCGGATCGGATTTTTTTTTTATTTCTTTATCAATATAGCGTTGTGACATTAAGTAATATAAAATTACTTTCATCCCTTATTCTCAGTAATGGAATTGGTGGATTATACATAATTAAAGGTGACGATACAAAAATATTAGTAAATCAACTGAAAACGACTGGATGAAGTCTAACTCCAAATTTCGTTAATATGTGGCGCTCGTATCATCCATTGCTCTAAAACACACATATGCTTAGAAAGAACAGCCATTGGAAATTCTGATTCAGTATACCACAACAAATGTGTCTGCGTATTTTTCAGCTGTAAGAAAATGAACTTTTGCTGGATTCTTTTCTTTTGGACACCTTGGAGTTTTGCTTCTCACACTGGTAAGTACCATTTTTATTTTCATAATTAGATAGTCTTTTGTACAAACCTACTATTGATTTGAATCATATGTCGTTCGATTGTTTGTGCAAAATATGCATGTATTGTTTCTTGTAAAAATGCTTCAGAAATAGGGAAGAAATTGAGTTTTGCTCTGTCATTAAAAAATTTTCTAGTAAATAGTTCTTTTAAGAGCAGCTAAATTTATTTTCTCAAATTTTCTTGGATTTAAAATAACATATTTAATGTCATATAACCACATTATCACAGGATTATTTTTGTTTCACTATTATATAATATACATATTTTAGTATATTAATTTACATAAATATTTTCCACTTAAAATATTTTTTTAAGGTATTTCTCTTAAATTTTTAAACATTGTTGCTTTATTTGTAGCTGGTTTCACACACACACTCAATCCTTTTTTTAAGATTTTGAAACGTAGTTTAATGTAAATTTGATATTTTGAAATAAGTATATTAAATTTCATGTAATAATCAGTAATTATGTCAGGAAAACATTCCTTTTCATTATTATTGTAATTTCCACACTAACAATCAAGCAACCAGATGAAGTCATTGTGTACTTTTTAATTTCCATTCTCATTGGGAATGCAGTTATATAAATTATATAATCCCGTCATATCTCCTTTTTATATCGATAATTAAAAATTTGTTTTGTTTTGTTATTTGTTAATGAGTGTGTTTTGTTCCTATGCTAACATAAAATTACCATTTGAGGAAGTATGGAATTTATCAAGAAGATATCAATGCACTTTTTAATTTAACATTATACACAATGTTTGGTATCAACCTTTTTTATTTATTTCTTATATAATATATGTATATATATATCTGGTATATTAAAATTGTAAAGATATATTGGAATATCATTATATCTCACATTTTTGCTAATTTAATATAGCAATAATGCAAATTAAAAATTTGCATTTGTTGCTATATTAAATTTTTTCTCGTGTATTTTTATACCTTATTTTTTTATTTCCTCTATATTTGTATTATATATCGTAAGTTAAATATTGCTTACACAAATAAATATCTTAGATTTTTCGCATTCTTTAAATTTAAACTAGTATAGAATATACACTAATTAACTTGATATTAAAATGATTTCAATTTCTCGCAGGATCTCCGAAATTGCAGAAGTTTTCTTTTCCGGACCAGGTAGTGTCCGGCATGAAAACGAGTGTTATATGCACTGCCATTTCGGGGTCTCCTCCTTTAGAATTCAACTGGTTTCGTAACGGGCAGCCTGTCCGGCAAAGTGGAGAAACCGACGTCAGAACTTATGCGGAATTCTCCGTTCTCTTGCTGGAAGGAGTTAGCCGGAATTCCAGTGGTAACTACACGTGTGAACTGATTGGACCAACTGGTTCTGATGCCTATACTGCGGTTTTAGATGTGAAAGGTATGTATTTTGATATACCATAAGGAGCAACCTAAACACATTCAATTTTGTCTTTATCTGCTCACGGTTATTAAATTCTTTATATCATTTGAATAACATAAAAGAGCAATGCAATAAAATATTCCTGATATATCTTATTTTTAACAAATTAATAATTGAATTGAGGAAGAGGAAAATATTAAAAAGTTTTAGAATCATTAAAAAATTTTAATAATTTTAGAATTATTTTTAAAATTTCTCTTCTTTGTTATCTAAATAATAACAGAGTTATTCGTCTTCCCAACGGATGCTTTGTGAAAAAGATTTTTTACGGAAGACATTCATTTATTTACTTTTTTACTTTTATCCTAGTTACAATGTTTTTCCTCCCATATTTCTCGCAGAACCTCCTAAATGGCACAAAGTTCCCAGTGATTTGTCTGTACACAGCGGTGCATCCATCTCGCTGGAATGTGTGGCCACTGGTCATCCTTTACCTGAAGTGGCATGGAAGAAACTGTCAAATGGTAACACTTTCGCTTGCTAACTTATGGAGAAAATAGATCTTGTTCCATGTCATGCAGTAAATAAATGTTAATTGTCTCCTGGATTTTCAGATAGCAAATAGTAGTTGCAATTTTATCATTGAATTGAAACTATTTTAATTTGCAATTTTAAAATAGATTTTTTTTAAATATAGCACTTTAAATATTTTCCATTGCTATGTAAAAAATGAGTTAAAGTAGTAAATGAGTTAATGTTTTGAAAATTACACCATCAAATTGACTAGAAGGGAGAATTAAAAACATTAAAAAATCTAGAAAATAGAATTAATATTAGTGCAAAATATTAAAGAGATTTCAAATAGCAATATATTGATAAAATAATAAAGAGTAAAGAAAATTAATTGGATAAGTTAAACTGATTTAGAGAAGTAAATTTATAGAAGAGATATCATTAATAAATCTTTCACCTTTTGTTAAAATAATAACTTAAATAGCAAAAATTTATAAATGTATGTATGTATATATATATATATATATATATATATATATATATATATATATATATGTATATGTGTGTGTGTGTTTCATCGATACTAATTGATATCTACAGCAGTCTATTGAAAGAATAATGTATTTCTTTCATTTTTAAGTCACATTTTGCTATTCTATATGCATGTTTTCATCGTATTCAAGAATCAAATTTTCCCACTAAACCTTCTGCTGTAATTCATTCTTAGCAAGTTGATCATTCTTATTGCAGAAATGAAATCGAAATTTTTATTAAGAATATTTGATTCTCAGTTTTAGAAAATTAAACAAAATGTAAAAATGTAACAAGTGATAAAAGGTATAATTTTTGTGTCAAATATCTGTTATTATTTAAAAAGCAACTGGGTATTTTTCAAGGTATCCCAGAGCCGGTGGTGGATGAAGAGAAATCACCTGGCAGGAGCCTCTTCGTCAAGCAGATCTCCTCTCGCGATGCTGGACTCTACGAATGCGTCGCTGATAATGGTATTTCTTCCATCAAAACTAATGGCATTATGATCACAGTCAGTGGTAAGATTTTACGAATTTACCAGTTTTAAGAAGTCCTTTTAATGATCAAACTGAAGTGTGCACTGAAACAAATTTGCTTTACAATCACTGTTTTTAATTTGCTGTAATGTTTTTAACGGTTTACATGTTTCTAATCATGTATCTTACAATACTCAAAATACTAGTAAATATTCTGTATCATTATAGTAATTTCGTATGAGGATCATATGCCATTGAACCTTATACTTTAACATTGTACCTTTTTTGGAAGAAAATTATCAAAGTGATAATATTTTAATACTAATGAAAGGCGTAATTTTTGTGTATGAAATAAAAATATGTTTTGTATTTTTTACTGCATCACGAGTTTTCTCGAATTGCTTGACTTCATATTGAAGTAGCCTTTTTAGTATTTGAATTTTAAATAACATTATGTATATTGTAAATTTTTTCCATGTAAATATTAATAAATGAAATTTAACAAGTGAATGTCTATTACATTTTAACGTATAAAATTTTAATACAATTGGGATTTACCTATAAAGTATCGAAATATTTATTTTTGTTTCTCTTGACAAATATGTATTTGTCATGACAACTGAATTATGTACCATTTGATAAAATTATGGTAATATAATCAGAAATGGGGATTCACAAAAACCTATGACTATATATATTATAATAAAACTTATATATACACTTTTGGAATCTCTTTTATTCATATAATAATATTTAAAATCTTATTTTAATCTATGTGTTGTATTTATTTCAAAACAATATGTTCTCAGTTTGTACTATTGTTTAAATCCTTTGTCCATTTGCTATGTCATAATATTTCTGATCTATATTTAAAATGGTAAAAAGTCATAAATTAGGTTTATGTTTTAAAACTATTTTTAACATGCTTAATTGTTTTAAAATGTTGAATGTGTGTTTTGCGTCTGATTATATTTTTAATGCGTAAAATGTGTTTTATATAATTTACATTAAAAAAATTCTACTATCTTAAAAATTGTCTAATATCTTTCGTACTTACTAGATATATATCACTATTAGTATAATTAATGCTGTTTTAAAAAAAACAATTATTCGTATCGAAAAACCGAAACAATATCAGTCAACTATTTATAGATATGTATCATTCATAGACTTTATTATTAAATACAAACATATTTAATGATTGTGACGGAGAATATGTCGAAAATACTGATACCATATGGAATAATTTATTTTTTATTTTGAATAGAAATTGCGAGATGATATTTTTAACCGCATCGCCCAACCTGTCTAGTGGTTAGCGTAACTGACTACGGATGGGGAGAACCTGGGTTCGAGTCCTGGCTCGGGCATAGATGTATTTTCTCTTTCTCTCTCTGTATTTCTTGTCCTTTCCTCAGATGATGGATGAATGTGGCCCACCCTATTTACGGGTTTGTGGTAGTGCGGCTCCGTGACTTCGTTCACAGGTGCCCACCGGGTAACGATAAAATGAATAGCAGTTACCGGCCTTGTTGCGGCAAATAGGCTAATGTACTTACTTGCTCAAGGGTGCCCGCCATTAGAAATAAAAAAAATATTTTTAACCGTTTTCTTCGTTTATGTCTTACGATGGGATATATTCGGGTAAACAGATTGTGCTCTAGTCGAAAGCTCAGAGGCCGTACTTACAATTGTTTCACTAGAGCATGTCTTCATAAACTGAATATCTTATTTACGGTTATTTAAAACAGAGAATATTACACTTGTAATACATCCCGCATTACGTTACAAATAATCAATGATAACTGAATTGGCTGTCTATTATCTCTGGATTTTGTTAACTCATCAAAAATTCGAAAGAACATTTTTAATTTCTAATTTGAATTGATATTCTAATTATGCTTTAACTTTGTTTTGAATGCATTAATGTTGTAAAAAAGCCTTTTTAATAGATAGTTTTAAAAGCGACTTTTGAAATATAAACAAATTATATTGTATTAAGTATACCTCTCTGTCGGTTTTAATTACAGGGATGACTTCATTGAAACAGATATCTTTATTAATCGATAAATGCTTTTGTTTGTTAATATATTTCTGTATTATATCTTGAATATTCAGCCTTGCTTAAAATTATTATTAATTTTATTTAAAAGTGATACATTCTAAATGCGTGTTCTTAATTTTTATTAATTTTAATATTTAAAAAGTTTTATTAAAATCTCAATTTTGTTTTATTATTGTGATAAAGTTTCAGTAGTGTTCTGAATTAAATCTACAGGAATGGCCTTCATTTCTTTGATCTACAAGTGTTGTGAATTTTTTAGAAAACCTGCAGAAAAGAAGCATTCATTTATAAAATCGGTGAGTAAATTCATTTTGATTTATACATTGTGCATTATTATAAAACATATCGATTAGTAAAGGAATTCTTTTTTTTTTTTTTTGGGGTTACAATTTCTGATAAAATTTAAGTTGGTAGTTGGATAGAATTTTTGGTTAAATTAAATGTAATTAGAACATTCCTCATGAAGTTAAAAAATCAATATTTATTATTTAAGCTTATAAAAACCATCATTTCTCTATATATTTTCTATATAAAAGAGAAGTTTTTTAACATTCAGTATAATTTCTGTTTTAACTTATTTTAGTGACACCAAGGGGCGCTTCTGTTCATTATTTCAGAATCTCCGGATAAAGCGAAAGCCATAGACTCTCGAACTCTGCATGAAGCTTTTTCATTTTCAACTCAGAAACGAAGTGAAATCCAATGAAATAGGGAAATATCTATGAAAATGAATGAAATATTTGAATTCGAATTGCAACTTTGGTCCAGAAGCCGTCTGTATGTTTGGGTTGCGGTCATGGTTCTCCTTTCATGCATCCAAGCAGATGCCGGTGAGTTGTTTTCCCTATTACTCTCTTACTTAGTCCCCTCTTCATGCATTGCCTTGTAATCATAGCTTTTGCTGATGATTAACTCGTGTGATGTGATTTGATTGCGTTTTGCGATGTTCGTTAACATTAAAACAAAAGCTAGCTAATATGTTTCTGTCACTGGTTGATTTTTCCCCACTAAATAAGAATAAACATGGGTTACTTTAGTAGACAATGGTATCAACAGGCTTAAAATTTTATCATTATAATACAGACTTTATCTATGTTTTAGTGTTATTATATTTTATTAAGATCTTAGAATATCATATTAAATCTTTATTTCTCATTTCGCTAAATAAGTTTAACTACATATATTTTCGTGTAAAATTAATTTGATATTAATACATTTAAAATAAAAAATTTACATTTATTAATGTTTTATTTTAAAGTAGATGTAGTATAAATAATAAAAAAGTGAGTATCAAAACATCTGCTTGTTGATGAAAATAAAAATTTTGTACAATCATGTACTTTGTACTCTATTATGTATACGAGAATATAGCAATTTAGCTATATTAATAAATATTAATGAAATAAAAATAGCTACAAAACAAACATAAAAATTTAAATAATATATAATGAAGCTAAAAAATAAAATAAATTTCATTTAAGTCAATTAATATCTGCAAATACTTGTCAAACATTTAGTTTTAGCTTGCTCCATATGAAAATTTAACATAAAAAATTTTATCAAATTGCGTGTTCTATGGATAAAAACATTTCAAATTCTATTTCTTTCTAAATCAGAAATTTATTTAGAAGTAATAAAATCTCATTTATTTTTAATTTGTTGATTTCAAACGCTTGTTTTTATTAACCCGTAAAAAGTAAACATTGATGTGGAGAGACAAATTTTTAATAAAGTATTTATCACATTTGAGTGTTTTCATTTGAATAATTTTCTATTAAAATTACTGAACTGTATAATATTTTGAAGATCTTGTAATCGTTTGAGACAGATTATCAAAGCTGATTAGCAAGAAAATTTGGCAAATTTAATTATATTGAGTATATAAATAAAAAATTATGATATATTTTAATTTATGAGAAAATGGCATTAAAGGAACCTACATATGCTTTAATAGAGAATATTTAGATTATTATATTGTTTAAATGATGGAATAATTAATTTTTCCGAAAGAAAAGAAGCATTTTGATATGTATTTAATGTAATTCCAAATGATAATAGTAAAATAGTTATAAAAAACAAAACATTTTTTTTCTTTAATTTTGAAATAAATTTGCAAATGTTTTTTAAATAATTTTAAATTATACTCTAAAAATATTTTTAAATAATGCTATTAAAATGTATTGAAATGTCTTTTTATTTTCACAAAAATAAAAATTTTAATTATTAAGCCTTTTTTAATTTTATGAATTTGAATTCTTTCGTTTTTTTCTTTAAATAACAATAATATAATTAATAATTACATTTCATAATTATAAATCAGTTTTTTTCATTTTTTAGTATCTGCAATTTTAACACATGCACTTATGCTCCTTGAAACCATCGCGCGTAAAATTTATACTCCTGTTAATTTATATATTTGAAACTTTGCATATATTTCTTTTTTACAAAAAGATTTAAAATTAATAATTACAATAACATATACAAGAATAGCATAAAACGAACACAGTATTGTATAATAAATTTCTACTTTTAAAAAAATGTACATATCTTATTTTGATAAAATCAGTAAGAGTACAAGAAATTATAAAGAAAGGGATGGTGCTTAAATATAAATTAGATTTATGCATTAGAACTGTAAATGTTTCTATTTTTGTATTTAAAAGTCAATCTTAATAAAATCTAGGGTTGTCAAGCTATCCCGCTATTTAATAATTATATTTTCTAGGGGGAAATATATTTTAATTTTAAAATCTTATTATTTTTAACATAATTAAAAAATAATCGTTTGCATAACCTTACATTTTTAATATATTAAATATATTCAATTATCTAAGAAAACCTAAAATTCTAAGTGACTATTTTTATATACATTTATAATAATCAGTAAGTATTATCTAATATAGAAACTACACTTATATTAAATATGCTTAAAATGACATTATAGTTGCGGAATTTTTGTCCAATTGTTTTTATAATTTCTTATACATTTTTATTATTATTATTAAACTCGTGAATTACTTATAGTATTGAAATTAACGGCTCTAGATGGCAAGAAAGCAATTTTATAAATTTTACTGTTAAATATTTTAAGCTAAGATGATATTTCCTCGAAAAGAAAATGACAAAGATTAACTAAAAATTGATGAAATTTAACAATTCAACATTTAATTGTAAACAAAATGTGTTAATGCTTAACACATTTTCCTTAAAATTGCATATACATTTTTCAGAATCAAAATTTTAATACCAATCATGACTATTTTTCTTAAAACTAATTATTGCATTATTATTTCATTATACTGTTACATTTTAAAATATTTATAGATAGTAAAATTATAATAAGAAACCAAGAAAGTCGCTTATAAAAATTATAAAATAAAATGAAAATATTATATGTGTTTTCAATATTTATATGTAATATATATTAACACTACGTGGTACTGAAAATGCAACACCAAAAAGGAGTGTTCAGAAAATGATATAAATCTAACAAAAAGAAATATATCAACAAAAAGTTGTTAATTTTTATTCCGAAATACGATTTATAATGCAGAGGTGAAAGTAGGTTATAGAACCATCATAGGTGGCTATATACGAAGCAACTGATGTACAAAATTAGTGAGAGTATTTATATTGTGTTTAGGAATGACTTTCTATTTCTTGTGAAAAATTTGTCATAGTTTATCTATTGAACGGATAAGTCTCAGACTCTGAAAATGGGGCCTAATTACATACCAAATGTGTTTAATTGGAGAGAAAACAGAAGAAAACGGTGGACAGGAAAGCATCTGTACACCTTGCAGAGTACGCTGACCAATGCAAGCACTGTGCAATTTGGTACATTCTTTGGATAAAGGATATTAACCAAACTCTGTAGGCAAGAGAGTTCTCTTCGGTTATGGCACACCATTAACGTATCATTAAACCGTCGTAATGTATTGAATGCAAAACTAGAATTCACCTAAAAAAATATGGAATTGCTTTAAAAAAATTGATCCTATATTGTAGGTATTGGACCGCTCCACAATTGCTGTCAGATTTGACCTTTCTTGACATCAATACCACACGAGTACATGACGATAAACATTGAAATCACAAAAGCATGACTCACTTGTGGAAAAGTCTTTATGGCATTTTGCCGTGCAAAACAATAGCAGATGTTGGCAACTATTCTATGGTGTCAATGGCGGTCTTCTTAACGAAATTCATGAAGTAATTTCCAAGGTCACTTGTCTGAAGCTGTGTCGATTCACGCATGCTAATGTCACTCTAACTGTATCTGCACCCCTCAAATTTAATTCAATACTGTGGACACGTCTAGAGCTGAAAATTCTCATTTGGATTAACGTGTTTTTCTCTGTCGATCACTATGCTCTTAAAATCGTCTGTCAGCTGGAACAGTTTGCTTAAATTCTCCCTGGCATATTCTGCTACTGCAGGCGTTCTCTAAGACAATAACAAAATTTCTTTTCAGATGATTTCCTTGGCAGAAATAACGGCACAGAAATTGCACAATCTACTTATTCTTTCCTTTATTCAATATGCAATGAAGGGCTATGCATTTGCCGATTCTTTTGGTCACTTCTTGCTGTTGGATTTTCAAAAACGAGTAGTTTATATGTAAAGAGCTTCAATCATTCGAAATATTGGTGAAGAACTTCGCATTATTATCATACATTGACTCTTGTTTAATTATATGATTTTTTTTCTAATAAAACCATTTTTATTGCAAAATAGAGATTACGAACATAGCAAATTATCTTCTTCATATACTTTTTGTTTCAAAATATTAACTAAAATGATATTGTTTTTAAGCATGTTTAACACTGTAAATGATTCAAATACCATAATATTAAGAGAGGTGTGTGTCTCTTTTTATTTTATTCCTCAAATACTTTTCATATAAGTATTTCAAAATCCATTTCTTAATTTTAATTCGCAAAACATTTAATCAATTTAAATAACTAACATATTTGAATATTCTAACGTCATGTTTTGGATTTTATCTTTTTATTTGTTTTGTAAGAGTTATTACTTTTTCATGCTTAAGAAGCAGTGATTTGTAATTTAACCAATAATTCTAGATCCGAATTCTCTTAGCTCTACCGAAAATCCAACCTTTCAATCTGGCCAAGCAGTACAGGACAGGAGAGAAGGTGACGCTTTTGTGTGCCGTCAAGTCCGGGACGCCACCTTTTACTTTCCGCTGGACGAAGGATTCCCAGAACATTATTGCGGGTGCAGATGTTGTCCAGCTCAAGGAACTGTCCAATCTCATCCTCCAACATCTGATTCTGGAATCGAGAGGCAACTACACTTGCCAGGCTTCCAACAGATTTGGATCAGACTCCCACACAGAATACTTGAATGTAGTAGGTAAATATGGCTTGTGTTTGCAAGATTGATAGCAATTATATTTTTTTCTTATGTGTAATTTCTTGTGATTTGTGTTCCGCTAATTTTACTATTAGTATTTATTCAGCCCACAGCAACTATATAAATAAAAATTGCTGTACTCGTTTTTTTTTTATTTAAATTTTAAATGTAAAAAATAAAAATTAAATTTCTAAATAATTTTTCTATCCGAAACATTTTTAACCACTTCAAAACCAATTTAAGTAAAAATTAGAAAAATAAATCAAATAATTTTATTTTTCTTACAGTCTTATAGTTTCTTCGAATTTAATGCATGAAAACTATTGAATTTTTAGGTATGATTAAGCGGTTTAAGCTTTTTGTTTATACTTTTAAGTTTTTGCTCTATTTATAAAAGTGTGATAAAAAGTGTATACAAAATTAATATATAGACTGTCGATGATATATAGCTCTTATAACTTTATTTTGTTAACATATGTCACATGGTACGCAATAATGTTGTAAATATTATTTAATATTTGTATTAAAATTGTTAATTTTATATACGTGTGCGTGCATGTGTGCGTGCTCTTGAAACTTTTTATAGCGAAAAGCGTATTTATAAATAGCTTTGTTATCGACTTTAAAGCATACTACGGAATTTAGCTGTAGGGCAGAATTTATGCTATGATTCCATAAATTTCTCCCCTCCAAATAATTTGATTGCAATATTGATGATAAGGAAAAGAATTCTATGCATTTTCATGTATTGTAATATACATTAAATTACCTTATTTTGTAAATAAAAACGCATGTATTTCATAGTACATTTTCTAATTAAAAGTATAACTTTATAATAATATTCTTCATTCACTTTTTATTATTTAATCTGTATAAATTAGAGTTATTAGAGTTTTATTTGAATTTATTACTCTTTATGTCATAATAACTAAAATACAGATTTACATGGAAAGTTTACAAGAAGGCACTAAATATAAACTTATTTTATAAATATATGTTTCATGTATGAATAATTTATATATTATTTCATTGTATAATTTTTATAAATAGTAATATTTTTGTATATAGGACAGTTATAAATAAATACCCGAAAGTTATGATAACAAATACTGTTAATATTATGACAACTCAAATCCCATCTTATTATCTATTGTAAATATTAAGCATTTAATAATATTCTTTTTGGTGCAAATAATTGATTTTAATTTAACAGTGCAGTACACAGGTTTTAATGAAGACATCCTATAAAAATAGCACGTTTGATTGTTTTTTTAATAAATAATCAAATAATCTTAAGTAATCAAATAGCAACAAAATTTTCTCTTCTGTGTCACTATTGCTATTTATTTTACAATTACAGCACATGTTTCTCATGTCTCATAAAACTTTTATAATAACTCTCATAAGATTTAGAAATTCTCGTTAGAGTATTCCAAAAGTTTGCTTTTATCTTAATAATAACTTTTTTAACGTTTTAAGATAAAGATTGCAGTTTCGTTATTCTAATTTTCAAATTTAATCCTTATTAAGAAATTTTTAATGAAAGGATACTTGCTTAAATTTATAATGTACAAAATGGATATTACGCATTCTTACTTCCTTATTATTTATCATCACACTAGTATATTCAGTGGATTTTAATAAATTGAAATAAAATGCAGAAAATTGCTTGATAAATTTATTTTCATCTCCTTTCTTAGTGCCTCCACAGTGGACCGTCCGGCCCAAAGATCAAGAAGTTGTGGCTGGCGAAGACCTTACCGTTAAATGTGCTGCTGAAGGCCACCCCATTCCCCGCATCACTTGGAAGAAGCAGGGTAATTCATTCTACACCACTACACCAATAACGTAAAATATATATATGCATGCAATGTTTGCGATGTATATTTAAAAAAAAATATATTTTAACTGTGAAAATAAAATTTTGTGTTCAAACTTCTAAAATGGCCTATATTGGAAATACTTGGGAAATTAATAATTTATTTGAGAAACTTCTGAGCCCCAGTTTAGTGAAATAAATGTACTTTGATTTGAATTTTCTCACCGAGCATCCACTCATTAGTGGTGAAATGAATTTATGTAGTGTTTACTTATCTCATGAAAAGAATTCTAAGTTTATTTTAGAGTGATTTACCTTTAACTTATTTTCGTTTCTAGTAAAACAGCTTATTTTATACACTTAGTATCTTATTCGCTTTTCAAAAAGAGAAAAATATTGTGTTTTAATTTCTTTTCTTGATAATATTAAACTTAAGCAATATATTTAATTTTAATAAGAAAATTTTTTATATATTCCTGTTAAATTGTACTACTTTATTATCTTATCCATGAAATGTGAAAAGGAAAAGGATTTTATAGTCTATAAATGCCCTTGATTCCAATAATTTTTAAACTTTATGAACAGTAAAAATTGTTGTCAAAGTTAATTCATATTCAATTTTCACTGTATATCTGATTGAAAAAGTTTTCTTTTCAAACCACAATTTTTCTTCAAAAGATTTCAGTCTTCTAAAAAAAAGTTTACTTTATGAAAATTGACTTATTTCAATTCGGAGTATGTTATCAAATGCTCAAATACAATATTGAAGAGTATCACATATGATGAAATATATCTGCTATTTAGATATATTTTGAAATTTCTGCATCAAAAATTACATCTAAATTGCAGAAATTTCAAAATAGTCTTTTGTTGATAATTCATTTATGATATATGGTGATTGTGATGTTTTTTTTTTCCTTTATAGATGACCAAAGAAATATAGCAGGAGAAAATGTGCTCCGGATAGAGGGCGCCACCGAACAGGATGAAGGACGCTATGTGTGCTTGGCCACAAATGACGTCGACAACGGAATCTCTCACTCCATACTAATTTCTGTCTTGGGTAGGATTGCGAAAAGAAAAATTCTCTTTGTAGGTCCACAAATATTGAATGAAACATTCAATTCATTATCGCTCAGAAATTCCTTGCTATTTAGCTTCATTGAAAACAGATACGATATGGTGCATTTCTTATCGCATCATATCTACCAATGATGACTGAAGCACCGTCAAGATCATGTCATTATTAATTGATATGATGACATAAATTGTAATTTTATTTGGAGTATCATTACTTAAAAATATTGAAAGGGCACAAATCTTCAAAAAGTTTTGATTCACAATATTATTTACCTAATTGTATTCAAATATTAAATTCATGATCGTAACCATTATACCTTTATGTCATGCTATTTTCTAATTACAATTAACTTATGCTATAAAGAAGTAACGAATGAGCACTCTAACAAACTTCAATAATGTGTTTGATAATTTCTCATATCAGTGTTGCATCCAATTCAAAAATTATAATTCTTTGAAGTTATTTTCATTAAAGCTGTTTTAAAAGGAACGAAAAATGAATTTTCTCCATTACTGTTTCATGGGAGTAGACTCATGGAAAGTATTAATGGTTGTAATAATTTAAGTATTATATTTTTTTTTCAACTGTAATTGCATTTCATCGAAAATATATGTGTTCATTATTTAGAAAAACATTTATACCCATATATATATTTTTTAATAACTTTTGAAAATGTATTTCAAAGAAATATGTGTTTTAAAAAATTTCGTTGTTAAAAAGTATCTTTGTATTAAAAGTCTTATATTTTTTTATTATTTTTAAAATAATATTGTTTTGTTTATTTGAATGAATAAATTAATCAACTGCACAAATTGAAATATGTTTAAAAATAATATTTGCTTTTCCAAAGGATTTATTATTTGAACATCCCTCCGAGGTAAATGCAGATATTTGAAATATAATGAAATGCAATTCCCCCAGAAATTATGAATAGATAAAAAAAAAAAAAAGGGTATTTTTGGTAATTATTGCTGAAGAAATGCACTTTTGAAATTATGTTATATTGAAAATCATTTTGCTCAAATCTGTAAAAAATTTGCCGTGGTAAATTTAGTTATTGCATATAATTATAATGCATAAGATAAAAAATGTGTATCAAAAGAATTCATTATTTCATCAAATTTACTCTGAATATAAATCTCTGTATGTATTTGACGTTGAAAATTAATTAATCACTCAAAATCTATAGAAATGTTTTCAAAAAATTATTTTATATTTGTACAAAAATGTCATATACATTATTCAAACGAGTAGGTATATTCAATTAATTTTTTAAATAAAAAATGTTCGTTATTTTTTATTTATTTTTTTAAGAAGTTAATAATATTTATATCAATACGTTATATAATATGGATTCAAAAATTAATCTCATAATTACATTATAGAAAAACACTTTCTTCTTGGTTTCTTTGTAAGAACAAGATTCTATATCAATGCTTTACTTTTCTGGAACTCGCACTGGTTTGATGTATATTTCAAATTTAACGTAAGATTCGACAATATAGAATATCAATGAAACGTAACTTAATAGTTGAATTAGTGAAGGTTCCAATGTCTGTTTTGTGTTGTACATGTATGTAATTTAGATATCTGTAGCTTTCTTGAGAATGTTGATTCATATTGAAAGGCAAGGTATTTGCATATAATTTAGTATTTTAAAATTAAAAGATATCGAATTTATTTTATATATATATCCTATTTTTATGTATGCTTAAATATTTGAAAATGTAGTAAAATTCAAAATTACAGTTGAAGATTTTTGTATCCCACTTACGCTCGAAAATGCGCTTACACGACTTACGCTGAATCTTATGATAGTCATACAAATATGCTTTTGTTGAAATGAATTAAAAATTTATTTTTTAAAAGAATTTTTAGCACGGTTTTGTTTTCTTCATTTTTTGTATTGATATCGAAATTTTCGATTTTTACTGTGACTCAAGCCGACAGAAATTAGAAATCCCGGTGATCAATCTAAGATTGACTAAAGGATGAAGAATATATCACTTTGCATCAGTACAAAAGGTAAGCATAATTAATGATGATGATCTTAAATTTAAACTATGCGAACTGAGCATTTTAAATGTTTGGTGCAAAAATAAAAATTACAGCAAATTATTTATACTTGCTTAATTTATTTACTAAAATAGTATTATTTAATTTACTTGGTTAAAGTTTTGCATCTAAAAATTTTTATATTATTAGAGTTATCTTTGTATTCTTGAATAAAATTTGTTTTGTATTTTTCCTTTCAGAAATAAATTAAATTCAATATAAGTTAAAAGAAAATGAGCAGCGCAGAAAGGGAAAACATTGGTAGTAATAGTAAAATATAAAGGTAATTAAAATTTCTTTGCATTTAATTCTTGAGTACTTTAGTTGCAAAATTTGGAAATTGTATTATCTGTATAAATTTAACTTAAGGAAAACAAATATTTTTTTTTATTTTGTAACAGGTATCTTGGAAATGAAGTTGGCTGAATCAATGATAAATTCACACAACTTTTGGGTGTTGAAACACATTTTGCTTTTCTGATAATATGAAGTTAAATAGAATGTAAAAGTTCATTACACTATGTTTATAATGTGATAACTATCGAACTATTGTGTAACTCATAAATAATAAAAGGAATTTGGATAGAAAATATATTTTTGTCTTATTTCACACATTCTTATTTTCTTGCATTTTTGTTTTATATATTGATATAAGAACTTTATCAATTCATAAAACTTTCTAATATTTTATTATCTCGATACATTTAAAATGCATAACACAAAGTATTGTTGAGTTGAAATTTGCTATTTTAAAAATATTGTATGCATTAATTATCAAAAAAGTGAAGTAACTTTTGAACTTCGAAATGATATTTTTTTTTACATTAGTGAATATATTAATTTTATCATATGTATATGAAGTGTGTATTAAAAATTATTATTGCGACATTTTATCGAATTTAATTTTTTTCAAGTTGTGAAAAAATTGAATTAATTTACGTAATTAAAGATAATGAGCATTGATCAGAATTTTAGCTGTGTTTGTTTGAAAAAACAAAATTTCTCTGTGAAATGTTGCTGTCTTTGTGGAATGAAAAAAAATGTGCATTTTGCTAGGTAGGAATACCTGACAAAATGCTCATTTTTTTAAATATTAAAGATAAGGAAGATTGTTTCTGGATTCCAATATATGTTACAAGGGTAGTCAGTTATTTTAAAGCTTATTAATGAAATAAAATTTTCTTAATTTTAATAAATAATTTAAA